>CAJQZJ010032150.1:5106137-5199784 GCA_907164525.1 Lophiomys imhausi | reverse complement strand
TGTGTGTGTGTGTGTGTGTGTGTGTGTGTGTGTGTGTGTGTGTGTGTGTGTGTGTGTGTCAGAGAGAAGAAGGGAAGGATGCCAGGAGGAAAGGTCACCCAGAAGAGAAGCAAGGGAAAGAGCCAAAGTGGGCTTTGCTTTGCAAAATCTCCTTTTTGCAATATCAACCCAGTACCTCCAGAGCCTTAACTCTGGGGACATGAGTTTTGTTTGATATGGGCAAACCAGAATCAAGCCATTTCGATGACACTGGGAAGAGACACTCTCTCCTGGAAAGGGTATTGTCCCTCGTGTAGTTACAAGCTGAGTAGAGACCAAAAGCCATCTTTTTTTTTTTTTTTCTTTCCCTGAAGAAGTGATGAGCTTTTCTTTGTCTTTTCAGTCTACTCCATTGCACCTGGCAGCAGGCTACAATAGAGTTCGGATAGTTCAGCTACTTCTACAGCATGGTGCTGATGTTCACGCAAAAGACAAAGGGTAGGTGCAGCCTTTTCTTTAGAAGCATAATTATCCATGGGTTAAGAATATTCACATGGGGCTGGAGAGATGGCTCAGTGATTGAGAGCACTGGCTTCGGTTCCAGAAGACTGAGGTTTGGTTCCCAGCACTCCACACAGTTGCTCACTCCCATCTTCAACTCCCATTTCACGGGATTCAGTGCCCTCTTCTGGCCTCTCTAGGTACTACAATTCTGTTGCCTCTGGGCAATCCAGACATGCATGTTGGCAAAACACTCCCATACAAAGAAAATAATAATAACAAATTAAAAAATAATGTCCTCAGGTTTGATCTCAGGTCTTATTTTATGTACCTACTATACATTTCTCACAATCATGTTACACTAATTTACTTTTATTACAATTCTATTTGAAGTTATTTCTCCCAGTTATAATCATTTTCATCTCTTAAATTGCATTTCAGGAAGATTTAAAAGTACTGAAAATGGTGATAACCTAGTATAGTAACTATTAAGAGAATCTCCTTGTATTAATAAACTATAGTAATAAGTAAACAATTTTTTTTATTTAGTTTTTTTTTTAAATCCACTTAAACTAATTCAATCTAGATGACCCTTATAAACATTGGTACAAGAAGGAATGGATAGGAAACAAAATTATGTCATTATGAATTGAGAAATATTAGAATATTACTGATTTCCTCCTAGTTTCCAATGATCTATGAGCATTTGTTCTCGGTCCTGAATGGAAAGCTAGCATTTCTCATTATTTGGGCTTAAGATCTCCAGGATAATTGACCCTGCCCAGGTGAATCAGATTGTTGGACTTCTGTGACTGACAGCATGAAGAAGCAACACCCTAAAGGGGGAGTTCTTCCATTCAGATCACATCCATGTCAGGAAGCACAGAAGTGACCTCCGCACTTGAGACAATTATGAGAAGGAGAATCCATCCATTTTAGATCTGCCCCTTTCCATGCTGCCTGTGTCTTGCCTCCTGTGAATGGTGTGTCCTGATAGGATAGGGCACAAGTCCCTGGTGCCCTTGTACACCTGCTTCCTCATGGATGCCTAAAAACAGGTGTGCCATGGCCAGTCATCAAGAGAAGCACACAGCAGAAAAGGGTGGCTTTTAGCCTCTCTTAGAAAGGGTACTCTGAGCCGGGCGGTGGTGGCGCACGCCTTTAATCCCAGCACTTGGGAGGCAGAGGCAGGCGGATCTTTATGAGTTCGAGGCCAGCCTGGTCTACAAAGCGAGTCCAGGACAGCCAGAGATATTCAGAGAAACCCTGTCTCGAAAAACCAAAAAAAAAAAAGAAAGGGTACTCTGATAGAAGTTATAATAATTCGGAAAGTGGATTAAAATAGGATTATCTCAGTTCCCTGCCAGTATGTAACATGCCTGTTACATATTAATAGTTGTTTATTAGTGTGTTTGTTTCTACTTTAGGTAGTCTTCTGATTGATAGTTTTTAAATTATTTTAATGGATCATGTGTAAAGACCACAAGCTCAATGTGGATATAAGCTGTGCTTTGAATTCTTTCCATAAATTCTTAAAATGCTTTTTTAAAAATAGAACTTAATAGATCTTTTTTTGTTTTTAGCAATTCACAACCAGATGGCTGTGTTTGAAATTTCAGTGTGTCAATTTTCTCTCTTTGCTCAGCGGACTTGTACCTCTTCATAACGCATGCTCATACGGACACTATGAGGTCACCGAACTGCTGTTAAAGGTAAGAGAGATGGGAACATTGACGCGTGTTGGCTTGGCTTCTTTGTTTTTAACTTATTTATACTTTGTGGACTTTTAATTTAATAAGTAATTTTTTGACAAATAAGATAATTTATGAAAATATTTCCTTGCATTGCTTAGAAAATTTGAACATTGAACTTAAACTGTTTTTTAAAGCCGAATTGAAAACACCTACAATCCAGAAGGTAATAGCTGACATTTCCAGTGAAATGTGTTCTCTGAGTTTGCTTTCCCAAATGACTGCTAATGTCAGACTTCTCCCTGATTCAGCATGGAGCTTGCGTTAACGCTATGGATCTGTGGCAGTTCACGCCACTGCATGAAGCTGCTTCCAAGAACCGTGTGGAGGTCTGTTCTTTGTTACTTAGCCATGGTGCCGATCCTACCTTGGTCAACTGCCATGGTAAAAGTGCTGTGGACATGGCTCCGACCCCTGAGCTCCGGGAAAGGCTGACTTGTAAGTATTTGTATCATAAACCCAGTGTGGCTGTGAGAATACCTCAATTTTCCTTCACTCCTCAGGGTGCGTTCTGACTAGACCGTGTCCTCCCCTTCTTACATGTGTGATAGTTTATTATCTTCATTTCTAGTCGTGCACTTTGCTTCATGTATTCTACAAGAGCCTTCAACAGACATATATGCTACGCACACACACATGTGCGCACACACACACATGCACACGTGTTTCTTTTTAAAGCCCAGTTCTAATGTATTTGTGAAGGCTCCTGGTTTGGTTTTTTTTTGTTTTGTTTTGTTTTGATTTTTAGGGACTTTTTTTGTTCTTGTTGTTTTGTTTTGACAGCTAAGGACAAAATCCATCAACAACCATTTATTGAGTATTTTCCTGTGTAACAGGTAATAGAAAGATAGCAGTATACAAATCAAAAGCCTTGGGGCTCACAGAACTTCTGTTCTTGTGCCACTGGTAATAAAAGGTGATGCCTTAATTATCCGCCTCGAAAAAGTTGCACAATCATTTTATTTGCATGTGTTATGTCCCAAATTTAAGTGAGATGATAGATGATTTGATGGGCATAATCTTAAAATTAATATGTATTACATGTAAATATATGTATGTATACACACATATATTTAAGGAAACTGTAATAGGTTTAGATACACTGTAATAGGTTTAGATACTGACATGCATGCAGTCTTCCATGTGGGCATTTCAGATTGGAGGTAAGCTAGCTATCTCCCACCTAACATTAACTTGCCTGTGATCTGCCTTCATCCTTATGTGGAGGAGCCTAAGAGTCAGAGACCATGTAAGAAAATCTTCACTAAGTGATACTTCAAGGAAAAGAATGCTCAAAATGATGCTCACATCATTTGTCTTGAAACAGTTTTTAGGATGATTTTTATGAAGAGAGCAAATTTCCTAAAATTTTAATCACATGTGGAAATTAAAATTTGTTGTATTCATGCAGTTGGATTAGATTAGATTTTCATCAGTATGAGCGCAGTTATAACTTGGGACCTCGACTGTACTATCTTTGTAGAGTCTGCCATGTGTATTGCCATATGGCATTGAATTGTACAGTTTATTTTCTGTGTATTCAAGCTGCCTTAGCAATAGTTTGTGGGATTGACCTTTGAGCACTTGTGCTATCCCTGGACTTTTTCTTTTTCTTTTCTTGGGTTTGGGTTTTTCAGACAGAGTTTCTCTGTGTGTAGTCCTTGCTGTCCTGGACTCACTCTGTAGACCAGGCTGGCCTTGAACTCACAGAGATCCGCCTGCCTCTGCCTCCCGAGTGCTGGGATTAAAGGCGTGCGCCACCAGGCCTGGGTATCCCTGTTATCTTAAATGAGGTCTGCATCATGTCTCAGTATAACCCCAGCCAGTGTAGCGCTTGTGTATGCTGTACGTCCAGCAGCTTCACCAGTTGAATAGGACTCTGCTCAAAATGTAGAGTAGTGCTGTTCTCCAGTTTCCTTTTCTAGTTTACGTAACGGCTCACACTTACCTCTGTGTCATCATTATCCCTTCACTCTGCTCTCAAACATTTTACAAATTAGGAGTCCTAGCAGAAGCCTTGACATTCTGTTTTATTAGGTTGTCTTATTCCATTGTAGACTTCAACATTTACCTAAATTGTGTAGCTTTATACAGGGAACAGTTTCTTAGCTGTTTTAACCTTCCCTATAGAAGTTGTTATTAAATAAGATTCTACCAAGAGTTGTGGGGAGGGAAGGATTTAAGAATCTTCTCTAGTGACCGTTTTCAGTATTGTGATTACTCACTGCTTGGTGGTTAGTGTTCAATTACAGAATTTTTTTTTCTGAAGAAAATTTTACAGGATGTTTGAGATGTGGCTTAGTGGTTGAGTGCTTGCTGTGCATCCACAAGGAACTGAATTTTGATCCAGTGCTCCACATAACCAGCCAGGCATGTTTTACATGTGTCTGCAGTCCACAGGCTGTGAAGGAAGGAGACAGGAGAGCCTAAGTGTGGGACAGGCTACCATGAGCTCCAGCTCTGAGTTTGGGGAGGACCCTGTACCTCAGAAGATCAGCACACTTCATCTGGCACACTTAGGTACACATGCAGTGCACACACACCCCAAAGACGAAAGTTACACAGGAAGCAAAATTAATGCTTACACTGTGCCACCATTGCAACTGAATCATTTTACATGCTTTTCCCTTTTCATGATTTTATTTATTCCTTTTATAAAATGAGGTAGTCTGAATTTCATTCTTATTTTAAGATGCATTTAGAAAAGCAAACTTTAGGTATTTTATAAATAGGAAAATTATCAGGTCTCAGTTTCATTTTTAGTTTTAGCATCTTTTAAACTGTATAATGTCTTTGAGGTCCTAAAAGCAAATACCTGGGGCTGGGGAGTTGGTGCAGCAGTAAAGATTATTACTGGCTCATGCAGAGGACCTGGATCCCAGTACTCATGTGGGTCTGGTCACAGTTGGGGGATGGCTTCTAACCCTATGCTCCAGGGAATCCTATGTCTCCATGAGCACCCCAAGCAACTGCACATACTCACACACAGACACACATAAATATAATTAAAAATAATAAAAATAAATTCTTGCTAGATGGTGGTGGCACACACCTTTTATCCCAGAACCTGGGAGGCAGAGACAGGTTTTTGTGAGTTCTAGGCCAGCCTGGTCTACAGAGAGAGCTCCAGAACAGCAAGGGATGCACAAAGGAGTCCTGTCTTGAAAAATCAAATAAGTTCTTGTTTAACCTTTTGCATTTAAAAAATTAGAACAATTTCTTAGTTAACAGATATTAAACGTCCTGGGTTGTTGCTTTTTAATCATAACTATTCCTCAATAAAATATTTTAAATTTCAAAATCAGTATGTCCAGAAATCTTACGATTTTTTTTCTAAGAGCAAAGATAAGGAATATTTCATATAGGAAATCAGCATGCCATTGAATTGTATTACTGTGTCATAGTTCTATTTTCCTTAGTTCTCTAGTGTTGCTGTGTACATTATCCGTAAGTTTGCTCTGTTTTCTTCTGAGCCACCATTCCTTACTATACAATAGAAAGGCCAAACTGCCTTCATCATGTTGGTGTTTGTAGAATATGCTTGCCACAAGCACTGAGCCATCTTGCAGCCCCATTTCATGCTTCTTCTGATTGTTAAATTTCTCCATGTGTGAGACTGAAACTTATGGAACAAATCACAAGGTCACTTGCCTTCAGCTTAAATTTCTCTTAGCTGCTCACTCCAGCAGAGCTCTACAGTGTTTTTGTTCCCACTTCTGAACACATCTGCCTCCCTCTGTGATTGTCAGAACCCTTTACATGTTCTTTACATGTGCTGCCTATAATTCCCTGACTTTACTAGCCCTGCTTATACTATTAAGTCAAACATCAAATTCTGTCATTGGTACTTACTGCTTTACTTTATGTATAAATAATTATATTATTTATCAGTATTTATATTATATTTAATTGGTCAGCAGTATTAATCCTTAACCTGCCATTATGAATGAGCACACAGATACCTGATGGATTTTAACAAGCCTTGGCCTGGATTGTGCAATCTTAGCCCCCCTAAGCTAGCCCTTAATTCTATTGACCCCATATATACATATGTCCCCTGGACTGTTATTCTCCATGTTTGCCGATGTTCCAGGCCATGTGGAATGATGTTCTTTTCTCTAATCCATGGTGTGTGTCTTCCTTCTTGGTCTTGGCTTCTTCTCCTTCTACTGGAGACTTCTTCTACTACCCAAGATCCTCTCTACTTCAGAAGTCTGAGCACCTTAGTCCCGCCTATCTCTGTCTTTGCCCAATCTTAGGCCTCAGCATTTAACCAATGGTTATAAGAAAAGTAACATAGCTTCACCTGGTGTACAGCAAGCAGGCTTCTGGGAGCAGGTGAATTAACATTTAGAATGCATAACACCACCCCACCAGTACATCTCAGTTACCCTTGTGTTTTGTTCCATAAGTTTCAGTCTCACACATGGAGAAATTTAACAATTAGAAGAACCATGAAATGGGGCTGCAAGATGGCTCAGGCAGTAAAAGCCCTTACCTGATGATGAGTTTGATTCCCCAGAACCCATTGAGCATGAAGATATCCAACTCCTAAAAATTGTCCTCTGACCTCTTTGTACAACCTGTGCCACGCGTACATCTATACTCACACATAACATACACACACACACACACATTTTAAAAATGTTGGTTAAAGAACATACAGAAATGGTTCATTTCCTGTTCTAACCACAACTTAGTATACAAATAATGAATTGATAATGACAAATATCTAATGAGAACCTACTACGTGCTAAGTGCTAAAACTGTGGTGAGTAAATGTGACAGTGGTACAGGCTGATTACAAGTGCTGTGATCTAACTGAACAATTCAGACACAGGGAATGGAAAGGCCTTCCACAGTCTCTGTATATGTTTCTGTCTTCTGAATGTGGTGGGGCCCTCACAAGAAGGAAGAAACAGCACAGTTCCGAACATTAGAACAGCTGAAATGATTGTTAGTGTCAAATTTCATTTGAGTGTTTTAGAGCAATTTTCAGTTCTTTGTTAATAAAATTGCATAAAAATAAAATTTGTAAAATGGAAAATAAAAATCTAAAATTATTCTTAGGTAGTTATTTGTTCTTTGAAAAAATCAAATTCTGGCAGTTCTCAACCATTTCAATTCTGTTAAGTGCTGTTACTGTTTTGACTGTTTCTCTCAACATCATTTTCTGTTCCGTGACTTACCTTTAGTTCTGATGGCCACAGGAGCGGCAGTGTAAGAAATGGGATGTGCCTGTTTTTCCCTTGACCGTGTATAGATCTGTGTGTTGCTTAAGAACTGTAGGGGGCTGGGGGTGGGGTGTTCACTGATGGCTAAGCTGCTCTTCTTTTGGTGAATGTTTAGACGGCCTGTTTGAAAACTGCTTTTGTATGTGACATGCCATCAACTCAGAGTATGAAAGTCTCATTTCAGAGTGTTTATATTTCAAAACTTTCTCACCTGTACCTGTGTTCTTTATGTTTTCACAACTTTATATTACTATTTTAACGAAAGTAGAGATGTATGCAAAGGTAATATTTTTTCTGCTTAATTTTGTATTTTGGTTTTTTCTTCTTCTGTATTTGTCTACATGTTGGTTTTTCTTGAAACAGTCACACAAGCTGGTCTCAGACTCACTTTGTAGGGCACTCTAGCCTCTACTTCGTAATCTTTCTACTTCAGCCTTCCAAGTGCTGGGACTACGGGTTTGCACATCATGTCTTCCAGAGTTGATTATAACTTATAAAACTGCATGTCAACTCTTATTTCATTGGCAGATGAATTTAAAGGCCATTCTTTACTACAAGCCGCCAGAGAAGCAGACCTGGCCAAAGTTAAAAAAACACTTGCTTTGGAAATCATTAACTTCAAGCAGCCACAGTCTCACGAAACAGCACTGGTAAGATGATATTACCCATCCGTCCCTCGGATCCTTAGTAGTGGTGCAAGATTAAACAATGCTTTTCATGTCATAGCCGGGGAGTGGTGGTGCTCTTGGAAATGCCAGCAGTTTGCATTTTAATGTTGGTTGCCCTGATTTTTAGCTTCCGTTTGGTCATGATTCTTTGTGAGTGAGGGACTAGATATTTGCTCGGCCATGATTTAGACCTGTTTTATCTTGTGTTCACCCAAGCTTATTGTGACAAATTACTTTTGTGTTCAGTGCTTTCATTATAATGCAGAGTTTGATCTGATAGAATCTTCTCTCTGGGGTGTGCTTGCTAGATAAATATTTTCTGTAGAAAATATGGTCTCATAAATATTTGCGTTATCCTTTGGAGTTGGAGTAATTGCATTCAAATAATGGATTATGTTCATGTGAGGAAATGTTAAAACTGAACTTTGTGTCCTGACTATAAATTACCCTTAAAGCTATCCTCCTTTCCTCCCAGCACTCTCTCAGGAAGATCAACTTAACTTTTTGTCATTAAGCACATTAAGGCACAAGTGTTGCCGGGCGGTGGTGGCGCACGCCTTTAATCCCAGCACTTGGGAGGCAGAGGCAGGCGGATCTTTGTGAGTTCGAGGCCAGCCTGGTCTACAAAGTGAGTCCAGGACAGCCAAAGATACACAGAGAAACCCTGTCTCGAAAAACCAAAAAAAAAAAAAAAAAAGGCACAAGTGTTGGGCTGGTTAATGTCTGCCCCTACCTTCAGGACTTAGCATATGTGGTTCTTATATCATAGAATGTTAAATATGCTTCATTTAACTTTCTTAAACCTGTATGGCTCAGGAAGGTCATTTAGCCCATTCTGCTGAAAACACCATAAAGATTAACCAAACTGAAATGGGCCAACCTAAATTTAAAACCATCAAGCCCAGTTCAAATGACTTCAAGTCTACTCAGTGCTAGGCCAGGAGGTCTAGATTCATAGTGTAATCCCCAGCACCTTGAGAAACTTCACCTCCTGTTTTGGGGTATTTACTTTAAATTCTGAGAAGTTTTATTTTTTTAAACTATTAATACAATCATCAATGTAAAATGGAGCAAAATAAAAAAGTTACATCAATACAAGGATAAATCAAAGGTTACTGAGAATGTTGGTTCCTTTAAATTGCTTCAAAGTTGCATATTCTCACCAATTGCCTGAGCAAACAGCTTACCTTCATGAGTTCTGCGCATCTGTCAATGGAGTAGTCAAGAAACACTGAATTCTGTGGCTCACAGACGAAGGGTGGCTTGAGTAGTTCTATATAGATTTCCATAGCTTTGAAAAAGTGGTGTTCCATTGCCTTCTGTGGAATATATGCTTACTAGTATTTATTGACTGAAAGAAGAAAAATGAAATCTCTGAATGCCTAATTGAGAATATAATTTCACACGGTTTGCACTCCCAATATGTTTAAAAGGAATATTGGCCATCCTCATAAAGTAACGTGCATCATTATATTCTGATGCACTTTGAGATTACAGTGTTCCAGTAACTCCAGCTGCTGTTTCATTCAGGAGTTCACATTGAAGTGGAAGTTTGCTCTTTTTCAGCTGAATTTTCTCTGTGTTGCAGCACTGTGCTGTGGCCTCCTTGCATCCCAAACGCAAGCAGGTGGCAGAGCTGTTACTTAGGAAAGGAGCCAATGTCAATGAAAAAAACAAGGAGTGAGTATAATTACAAGAAAGCTGCTCGTCCCTTTCCCTCTCCTTTTCATTTGACTATTCCGTACATGTATGTGACATAACTTGGTCATTCGACCCCACCATTGCCCACCCCGCCTCCTCTCACTGTGAATCCCTTCTTCCCAACAAGTCCCCTTCCTAGTTTCATGTCTTCTTGTCATGTTTGCTTCGTGTAGGTTTTCTGTGACTCACCAAATTGAATTAGGGTGGTTTGATGAGCATATGCAATGGAGCATGACTATGCCACTGAAGGAAATTACCCCCCTGTCAGCAGCCATTAGCTACCGTGAGCTGTTACAGTAAAAGTCACAAACTTTTCTTTCTTTTTTCTTCTTTCCATAGTTTCATGACCCCTTTGCATGTAGCGGCTGAAAGAGCTCATAATGACGTCATGGAAGTTCTGCATAAGCACGGAGCAAAGGTAAGCCCTAACTCAGCAGAAGACACCCAGCTGTCTCAGTACTGAGTCCCCAAGAAACTCATCTTCTTCAGAAAGGACAGTTTGTGGGTTTTGTGTTTAAAGTCATAGGTTGTCCGATGAAGTTGACTTAAATTTTTTTCTAATAGGATTGTTCTTTGTCCTTTCTTCCTTATCTCCTAGAAAGTAGTAGGTAGCTGACTACTGTCTTCTGAGACACAGTTCAGCTCTACATTTGTATTAGTTACCTTTAAATCCCTGAAATCAAACACCTGGCAGGAACAACTCAGAAATGATTTTGCTCATGGTCTTCGGAGGTTTAGTTAGTTCCTAGTCAGTTGGCCCTGTGCACCTGGGCAGAAAGCCATGGTGCTGGAAGCATATCTCACAGGAGTAATGGTTACTTTGTCAAAGACAGGAAGCAGAAAGTAAGATAGGATAAGACCAGGAATAGGGTGTCTTAAAGGACCCTTGTTATCTAGCCATATTCTCAGAATCTCCAAGAATAGTGTGTCTGGGAACCACACCCTCAACATGAGCCCTATTGGGGAACCCTTCATATCAAAACCATGAAAGCAAGTGGAGGTGGCTCCGTGGGCAGGAGTGCTTGGTGCTGCTGGAGAAGACCTGAGTTCAGGGCCTAGCATCTACATCAGGTGGCTACAGGGGATCCAACACGCTTTGTAGGAACATGCACACATACGTATAGTAAAGATAAAGTATTGTTTTAAGCCATGGAAATGCACATTATTTGATGCAGGGTGTGCTGTGTGGATGTGTTTTTGTGACACTTGAGATTGAACCTGGGATCTCACACATGCTAGACAGGTACTCTACCACTCAGCTGTGTTCCCAGCGACATGCACCATTTCTAAGTTCAGACTAGAATTAACATAATATGATGCTCAACATTATTTTTGAGGTTTTTTTTTTCCTCTTATGTGTTGGGGTAATGCAGGAACTTGGGTGCTGATACTGAAGCTAAGGCCATGGAGGAATACTGCTCCCTGGCTTGCTCTCCATCATGCCTTGCTCAGCTTGCATTTTGTTGTTGTTATTGTTGTTTTGTTTTTCAAGACAGGGTTTCTCTGTGTTTCCCTGGCTGTCCTGGACTCTCTTTGTAGACCAGGCTGTCCTTCAACTCACAGAGATCCACCTGCCTCTGCCTCCAGAGTGCTGGGATTAAAGGTGAGCGCCACCACACCCAGCTCAGCTTGTATTTTTATATAACTCAGAACTACCTGTCCTAGGAGTGGCATAATGCACCATGGGCTGAGCACTCCCAGATAAATTATTAATCAGGAAAATGCCCCACAGCCTTGCCCACAGGCCGATCTGATGGAGGAATTCTCTTAACTGAGGTTCCTTCTTCCCAGATAACGCTAGCTTTTCAGTTAACAAATGAACAAAAAAAGACTTAACCGCATCCCTCCCTTCATAACTTCATAACTTAAAAACATTAAAACATAATTTCCTAACCTATTTACAGATGTTTCCTGTTTTGTGTTTAGGTAGTTTTTCTAAGAACATAAAGATGAAACTTGACTATCAGATTTTTTCATGTAAATTTAGCATAATTAGTAATCACATTAAAAGTAAAAACATTACTTTTTAGTAAACATAGTTAATAATACATTTCTTTGATAGGCTTCACTTGTGTATGAAATCTCTTCAACTAGGAATAGCTGTTGGAACTAAGTATCACAAACAGTGACCTCAAATCCTTACAACATAATTCTTTGTAAGATTAAAGATTTAGGGGCTGGAGAGATGGCTCATCTCTTGCAAGAGAGTCTGTGTTCATGCTTAGTACCCATGTTGATCAGTTCACATTTGCTGTACCTCCAGCTCCAGGAGGTCTCTGGCCTCCAAGGGTACCTTGCACTCATGTGGGCATTCCCACACAGATACATAACATACACTCAGTTAAAAATAAAATCTTGCTAGGCAGTAGTGACGCACACCTTTAATCCCAGCTCATGGGAGACTAGCAGGTGGATCTCTGAGTTTGAGGCCAGCCTGATCTACAGAGATAGTTCCAGGACAGCCAGAGCTGCACAGAGAACCCTGTCTCCAGAACTAAAATAGATGTATAAAATCTTTTAAAAAACCATTACAGTATTCTTTAATAGAGCTAAATGATATCTTACACCTTAGTAATGGAAATCTCCTATGAGTTTTAATTAACCCTTCCTGCCTCTTGCATTTCCCTGTACGTTTCAGATTTGTGTGTAGTGTTTCAGAATTGCACTACCTGATTATACTTTACAAACAGTGTAGTAAATTGTTTTCATTTACAGTGCATATGATCCATAAATTTGCTTTAAAAGGACATTTGATGTTTTAAATTAAAATCAAGATTAATTAGAATAAGAGTTGTGCAGATTTATTACCAACTTTGTAGCTACAACTATGGCATTGTTATATCAACATGTCATGTCAAGCAGAAATATTAATAAGCTAAGAGGGCTTTATGTTATACTTGCAAGAGTTATTTTTATCATTGGGTCTGATTTTTGTATTTCATGACATTTATATTATAATGCTCATGAATAATGTTTTTCATTTTTAATAATATTTATTTATTGTCACCTATAAGACTTTTTTTTTTTTTTCAGAAAAGTCATATGAAAAATAAGCCTTTTTTAATAGTCTGTCTCAGTGGCATTGTGTAGATCTGAGGTTCTCAGTCCTTACTGGCCCCATGTACATAATACATTTTTATTATCAGCATCTTGGTTCAGCAGTGAGCTCCTTGCCAGTGACACAAAATGATTCTAGAGTAGTGTGTCATTCCTGCCCTATACTACGGCAAGCAATTGATTCCTTTAAAGACAAAGATGAGACAAGTTGTCAATAGATCTCAAATGCCACATCATGCTGAGTGTATTGGCAAATGCCTTTAATCCTAGCAGTCGGGAGGCAGAGGCAGGTAGACCTGTGAGTTTGAGTCCAGCCTTATCTACATAGAAAGCCCAAACAAAAAAAAAAAAAAAAAAAAAAGCTTTGCCCACCCCTATTACTCATTCATCAGGGCCCTCAGAGAGAGCAATATGCATCCCTGATCCCAAGGCAGGGTGCTGATCCACAGGGTTGCTGCATTCAGTCGTTCATGTATTAGTAAAGATTTTTCTTGGCTAATGTTGGGCCGTGTTTTCCTTGCTTAGCCTTTTCTTTCTGTGATTTTATTTGATTTTTAAATGACCTATGTTTCCATTTGATTCTAGTAGCACTTTCTGAACATGTTCATGTGATCAAATACCTGACAGAAGCCACATAAGGGAAGTAAAGTGTATCTTAAGGTTCAGTCCATTGTGACAGGCTGGAGCAGCCCCATCATGCCACGCAGGAAGACACGAGCACCGAGGGCACACTCCCCTAGTGAGCCGCTCCTCCAGTCAGACCATGACCTTCCACAGTTCCATCTCCTGGCAGTCTCCAGATTTTTGAATCTGTCAGTGGATTAACACATTCATTTAAACTGAATTCTTGTAGTCTAGTCATCTCTAGAAAAACCCTCACAGACACACCCCCAGGTTTGCTTTACTCAGTAGTTCAAACTGCATATTGCTCCTCCTGATGGCCTGAGTTTAATTCCCATCACCCACATCAAGTGGCTTACAACTGCCTATAGCACCAGCTCCAGGGAATTCTGACACCTCTGACTTCTGTGGGCACTTGCATATATTCATGTGCATATAGCCCTCCATACACATAATTAAAATAAGAAAAGTCATTAAAAAATAGTGAAGAAAGCCTGTTTACTATTTTCCCTGGCCTGTTACACAATAGTGCTGTGCGTGAACTGTATAGACAGACCTCCTCTTCTATTATCTCCATTGAATGCTTTCCTCATTGATAACTTTTTTTTTTTTTTTACTTCAACTCGGTTGTTTGATAAAGTACTCCATAGATAGTCTTTTGTAAATAATTCTTCTTGGACTTTGAGGAAAGGATTATAATGTCCTCTCATAGTTTAAAAATATATATTTATTAAAATAAATTGTTTTGCATTGCATTGGTGTCTTGTGCTTTGTGGATATGAGATTTTCTAAGATATCAGAAGATCAAAGACTCACCTAAAGGAATGAGTAAATATCTCATATCTCATATATAGAATGTAGAACATAAAATTTCAGTCTGTGACCAACTTGTCAGTTTGAATGTTTTCAGTCAGTCCTCATCAAATGGAACTTCTAAAACTAAATCTGAAAATCATTGATTGGTACATTATAAAATTTTATTCATTGTTAAGACATGAAGTTCCCCTAGTGAGTGAGTGAGTGAGTGAGTGAGAAGGATATGAATGGGTGTTTCCTATACTCAGTTCTACCGTACTTAACTTACAGAAGGGACAGTGTGTTCTCTGTCAGTGTTCTGTTGATTTGCTTCAACACTGCAGGTGAAGCTGACTGGTCTGAGATTTACAGAAAACCTTCACATTCTTCCCTCTTGCCCATCACATTTGTTTGCTGAAGGGTTCAGCTTTATTCGAAGGACCCCAGTCACTACTGTGAGATCTTAACTGGGTAAAATCTGTATGTTAGAAGAATATCTCTCAACCACATTTACATGATTTAACAAGCTAAGTTGGAGTTCATTGTTAATCATTCATTTTTACAGCTGTATAATTATGTCTCATCTAATTTCCACAAAAATGTGAATAATTGGGATGTTTGCGGTTCTTTGTGTGTTCCTCTAAAATGAAGTAACATTCATACAAAAACCCTAGTTTGCCATCTATTGTTTTCCATTGAGAAGTAAATACTTACAACAGTGCTTTTCAGTTATTATGTACAAAGTCACTTTTTTCTGCTGGAAAATACGATAGAATTAAATTGTGATACTAGCTCATAGTGAGTTTTGTGAAGACCATTAAGGATTTAAGAGAACCTTTATCTGAACATGTGCCACAGTTTTACCAGTAATGATGAGGGACTGGAAACAGAGCCCAGTTCTCTTAAATCCTGAACTATTACTGGTGTGCAAAATGAAAAATTGTTTTGAGCACCTAGCATATATCTGAGATTTTATTATCATTCCCTTACTAGGTCCTTTCAAGAAGACAGTCCGTATTTTCTTTTTTTTTTTTTTTTGGTTTTTCGAGACAGGGTTTCTCTGTGTATCCTTGGCTGTCCTGGACTCACTTTGTAGACCAGGCTGGCCTCGAACTCACAGTGATCCACCTGCCTCTGCCTCCCAAGTGCTGGGATTAAAGGCGTGCGCCACCACCGCCCGGCTGACAGTCCGTATTTTCAACATTAATTGAACTTGATGAAAAATTCTCCAAGTGGTTTAGTAAGTGGTCAGGGGCCGAGTCAGTGCAGGTGTATAGCCATTGAGGCCTCGAGATGAGGAAGGATTAGGAGAAGAGGTTCTTTGAAAACAGCACAGTTGAGAAGACTTTGATCTGTCTGGAGAAATGGGTGCTCACTGGAACACTCTGAAACACTAGGCTAGTTAGATTCAACCAAGCTATGAACATGGCCCAGCAGCTGAGCATTCGGTCATGTAATTAATTAAACTATTGTTTCCCATACACACTCTTCAAGGTTTGAAAGCAGAACATTGAATCCTAAGGCAGCTCCCAATCAAATGGATTTATAATTAAGGTATCTGTTTTAGATGTGCATCCATGACCTGAAAATAGGAAACCTGAAATGCTCAAAATCAAAACTTTTTTTTTCCCTGAGACAGGGTTTCTCTGTGTAGTGTTGGCTGTCCTGGACTCACTTTGTAGACCAGACTGGCCTTGAACTCACAGCAGTATCCACCTACCTCTGCCTCCCAAGTGCTGGGATTAAAGACATGCGCCTCCATGCCCAGCCTCAAAACTTTTGAATGATCAACATCCATCATACAGAGAGAAAATTCCACACCTGGACTCATGTAATACACCACAGGCCCTCAGCTTATGTGTACAGAGAATATATGAAACAAATTTACGTTTGTAGTCAGACGTGGGTCCTTTTTCCAAGATATTCCATTATTTATGTATGGATAATCTCAAGCACAAAAGAATTTGAAATCAGAAACACTTCTGATTCGGGATACTCAACCAAAATATAAGGCATTTCCTAAAATGAAAAGGAAATGTAGTGACTTACACTGACAGTCTTTACATGTAATTCTGTGGATAGGACTGTTCATTCTGAGATGTCTGGTGAGTATCTCCAATGTGGCAAACAGTGAACAGCACACCATGTGGGGACTCCTGTCTGCCCTCAGAGATCTTTTGGTTTTTTGTTTTTGTTTTATTTTTGGGGTTTTTTTTTTTTGAGTGGAGTGGCAGAAAGGTTATTCAGAAAGTCGGGTATTTTGTGATTTCCCCCACCCCAGACTCACTCTTTCTGTATCTAGCACCAGTGAGCAAAAGATAATGACTATCAGTGACATTTTCCAGAACAGCTTCACAGTAGACTCTTCTCATGAGAGCATATTTGATTTGCTACCGTGTGAAAGAATGCCCAGTTTCATGTGGACATCCAATGATGTTTCAGATGAATGCCCTGGACAGTCTTGGTCAGACTGCTTTGCACAGAGCTGCCTTAGCGGGCCACCTGCAGACCTGCCGCCTCCTGCTGAGTTACGGCTCAGATCCCTCCATCATCTCCCTGCAAGGGTTTACGGCAGCACAGGTGGGAAACGAAGGGGTGCAGCAGATCCTGAGCGGTGAGTTCCGTGGACAGCCTTCCACTTCCCACTTCCTCTCCACGCACATGCAGACTGTGCTGCCTGTTCCAAGTCACTTCTCGGGCTGTCTTCTTGACCTGAATGTTTGTTTTTTTCACACCTTTCCTTGCCTAGCTTTAGCCTGTAGTCGCCCCACTTCTGTTTTGTGGTAGAATGAGGAGCTGTCAGGAGATTACACCGTTTTTAGGTTGGTTGGAATTGAAAATGGGATAAAAGCTAGAATTATGGTAGCTATACAATATCAAATGGAGGAAAAAGTTGAATTTCTATTGTAATGACCTTTAATTGTTCTTATATGATAGTAGTCTGATGTATTTCTTGTCATTCCTAACTATTCTGAAATCATCTTGGATTTTCCTGATTTAAATGTAATAAATTATTAACTTTTGGTGAATGTTCACTATGAGTGTGAGATATTTTATTTAGTATGGGATGGGGCACAAAACTGATAGTAAAACAGACAGTGACTTCCTAACTCGAAAAATGAGAAGTAACAGCCTTCTGAACACTTAGGAACTACATGTGAAAGAGTTTCAATATAATGGTTCTTCTTTCTCCCCTGTTGGCCTATGTCCGGGTTCCATTACGGTAAGCAGACAAAAACTGAAAGAGTAACATAGAGACCCCACAGACTAGTAGTCAGAAACCTGGCTACTCTTTGCTGCCCGTAAGCAACGTACCCAAGTTCTGTAGTGCCTCCTTTTCCGGCAGATATGTCCTGACACCCTCTACCCAGAAATAAAATTCCTGTGATTAGCTGATACATGATCTAACTATTCAAAAATTTACACAAGAACTTTCTAATCATCTCTATTAAAAGATCTGAATATGAGAAGGAAAAATGATAGTAAGTTACAGTTGAGTCTTAACAACTGTTATGTGGTAGCTTGGATATGACAGTGCTGGAAGACCAGAATTGACCCCACACATTTTTTAAGGGCGCCCAAGAAATACAGCTCAGCTGAGAAGCACAGACTCTTTCAAGGTACATGGTAGTGATAGATGTGTTAATGCTGCGTAAGGGCAGCCCTCTCCAGAAATAATTTTGCAGCTTTGAAAACTTGGATAAGGATTTCTTTCCCTCTGCAGTTCATTCTTACTTGCCAAACATTCTACTTCAGTCTTAAGCTTTGCTGACAGAGATGAGGAATAAAACGGAATAAAACTGCTGGGAAAACAGACACTGACTGCCTATCTTCCAGAATTAGAAGTAACAGCCTACGGAAAACTAAGGAGCTAGGTGTGAAAGAATTTCAGTGCGGAGCTCTTCTTTCTCACCATTTGCTTTTCCACCAGCCTTCACTGCCAGATTGTGGCTAGGGTTTAAGCTTGGATATTTAACACCTGCCTTGTGCAGAACAGTGGGGTACCTGCTGCAGGAAGATAAGATATGCTCCCCAAGTAGGAAATAGCTCTTTCAAGAAATTGTGATTGCCGGGCAGTGGTGGCGCACGCCTTTAATCCCAGCACTTGGGAGGCAGAGGCAGGCGGATCTTTGTGAGTTCGAGGCCAGCCTGGTCTACAAAGCGAGTCCAGGACAGCCAGAGATATTCAGAGAAACCCTGTCTCGAAAAACCAAAAAAAAAAAAAAGAAATTGTGATCATTTTGTAAATTGGGGTTTTTATGAAATATTTTTTGTAGTTTTTACTGAGAATAATCCACTACTGAATTTTACTGTGAGTTATAACCATAAAAAAACAAGCATGTAGGCACTGCATCAATTTCTCAATACTGCACATAAATTTTAACAGTGGTTAAAATTACTTTTATAATTCTACTCTAAAATTGATTTGTGTTGTGTATACTTAATGAGATGCTTAATTTAGCAAACAGTAGGACTCAGTTTGCATATTCATTGTTGATCTAGAAAGATAATACAAATAGTAGAGCTGACTGAGATACAGGGCCTTTTTTTTTTTTTTATCAGAATCACTTCATGCTTGGAAGAGGACACTGAGTGTTCTCTTATATTAACATTCCTACATTCCCTTTTTACTTCTTAATCCTGAGACGGAATCTGACTAAGTTACCTATGCTAGTCTTGAACTCAGTCTGTAACTGAGACAGGCTTTGGATTTGTAATGTTTGCCTCACATACTGGAATTTGCCTACCAAGCAGTGTTATATTATTTCTAAAAATAAGTTTGTTTTAGATTTGTACAGATGCAGAGCTCCACAGTTGCAACATAATAAATCAGCATATTTAACTTTTACCCTTTGGCCTCTCCTGTATGTAGTTCTTAGAAGCATTCTGGTATATACACTAGATATTTTCCTTGACGAGAAAGTGACACTTTCCTAGTCATTCCCCATCAGTATGGTATGATGATAAGCTAAACACACAAAGGATGTTTGGCTGAGTTTTCTCTGCTGCCGGAAGCACTCTCACAGGGTGGTAAGGTGTGTTGCAGGGCAGCCTTGCCTGTAAGTGTGGTAGTACACATGCCCTGTTAGGATAGAGATTAGTGACCAGAGAGTCAACAAACACGGGCAGCCAGAAGAATTAGGGTTCAGCACATTGTCTCTGATATGAAGGAGCCCTAAAATCAACTTGGCAAATACTTTTTGAATTGCCATTTTTATGAAAAGGAAATGTAAAGAGGGACCATGCTTTAATTCCAGTACTCAGCAACTCTAGACCGACAAATGCGGTGTAACACATTCTTCAAAGAGAAACAAATCATTTTAAAATGTACTTCATTGTTTGAGGTATTCTTTTTTCCTCTGTAGTCTTGGTTTTTTATCTGCTTTAATCTTAGTGTTTTATCTACTAAGTATTATTAATATGATCAAATAGTTTGTCTTCTACTGAAGAATTCTTATATCCTGTCTCTAAAAGTCAACCTTCAAACAAAGCGCTGTAGAAAAATAAAGTATTTCTTCTAAAAACTAAACCCTTTTATAGCATCACTTGATCTTCTCACTTGGACCGTGAGCTCAGTATCTCTGATCATAATGTAATGTAATCCTAACCTGAAAGAGACTTGCGGGAAGCCAGCAAAAACTAAGGCACTGGACTGGCAAGAGGACTTGGTGGTGAGAGGCTTGCTAAACAAGACTGGCTCCTGAGTTCCGTCTCCAGAGCCATGATGGGAGGGGAGACCTGACCCCTGACAGCTAGCCTTGGGCCTCCGTCTTCTTGTCATGGCACATGTACCAGGCCACTAATAATAGTAAAATATCACAAATCCAAAGTGTCCTCAAATCTACATGGAGCCCCAGCCTATGGTCCTGATTTCCTGCCACACCCTTCTTTTTGTACTGGTGTATGTACATTCTGAAGACCACATTTAACATGAACATATTGACTCTCTTCTCTTTAAAAGACCTTTGTTGAATAAATTCTTGTTATATTTATATTTGATTAATCAGAATACCTGACTTGTAAGCATCTAAATGTAACAACCCAACTTGATATGTTCCATTTTAGCATTGTTATCATGTCTCCCACTTATATAGGCACTGGAAAGTCTGGAGACATTTTTGATTTCCTGGTTCCAGCTTTCCTCACTGCCCTCTGAACAGTCTTTAACCAGAGCATGTGATAACTAGAGCAGTGGGATCTAAAAGTGTTCCTCTGTGTTATAATGTACTTAAATTTAACTTAGATCAAATGTAAATTGAAGTAAAAAGTATTTTTCTGCGTAAAATTGGGGAAATAGCCATTATATCACAGGAATGTCCAAACCCTTAATCTCTTTTCCCTCACTAAGCCTTCCATAACTTCCTACAGTGCCCTAAGGCGAGCAGTAATCTTTCCTTTCTTTAATACAGAGAGTACTCCTGTGCGCACTTCTGATGTGGACTACCGACTCTTGGAGGCATCGAAAGCCGGTGACTTGGAAACTGTGAAGGTAAATTCACACCTTGACTGTTGGTGTTGGACTCTTAGTACCCAGTTCGTTTTGATGCATCTAAACAGAAATGCTCATTTGCTGCTCTTGGAGTTTCTGTTAGACTTGGGATTGGGCCAGGGCATGCCAGCAAAGATTAATCCCTCCGTATACTAAGAGTATTGTAGTCACTGTAAGGCCAAATATAGTGTGGATTCCCCTTTGGGGGCTTTTGAAGCAGTATGTGGTCCAGTCTGTCCTCAAATTCACTGTGGAACCCACACTTCACCCAGATTGGAGATGCTCTTCCTTCACCTTCCCCAGCAATGGGATTTTTAGGTGTGCCTCATCATGTCTGGCTATGGTGCTGATTTTTAAACATCTCATCTGCAGAGAATGTTTACTATATAATTATAATAATCTAAAATGCTGCACAATTTTAGAGCAAAATCTATGAATGATTGTTGATGCTCTTGTCTCTGTCTCTGTGTCTGTGTGTATACTACAAAAGCAACTGTGCAGCCCACAGAATGTGAATTGCAGAGATCTGGAGGGCCGGCATTCTACACCCTTACACTTTGCTGCAGGCTATAACCGTGTGTCTGTTGTTGAGTACCTTCTGCATCACGGAGCTGATGTCCATGCCAAAGACAAAGGGTATGTGTTCCAATCCCTTCATACTTAACCTGTTTATTTTTGGTAAAAAAAAAAAGTGTGTGTGTGTGTGTGTGTGTGTGTGTGTGTGTATATATATATATATATATATATATAACTTTTATCTACAAAACATAACTGCTTTCTCTAGAACAAAAAATTTACAAATGACATAGTACTTTTTAAAACATTGGTGTTTTTAGTGTTGTAGATGGTTTTTCTCATTAAGATAATATGCATGTGTCATTTATATTATAATTTAAACAAATATACAGTATAGAATTTGAAGATTCTCTCATCCCACCCCCTAACGATACAACATGAACAGTTTGCCTGTAATTCCCGAGCTCTGTCTCTGGTTATGTATGCCAACTGTCAATCACTTGGCTTGTGAGCTTGTCATTTAGCAGCTCTGAGTTTGCACAGTGCAGTGCATAGGTGGGGTGTCTTTCCGTCTGCTTTGGACTTCACCTGTTCTCACCTGATGGGAGACATAGAACATCTTCTGGTTTGGTACATCCTTTTCATGCCTGTGTGTAGGATTTTATTTCACTTACAATTATTTTCATGTAATTTGTAATTTACTGTTAATATTTTTTGCTATTAAAAATAGATAATTTCGCCGGGCGGTGGTGGCACACGCCTTTAATCCCAGCACTTGGGAGGCAGAGGCAGGCGGATCTTTGTGAGTTCGAGGCCAGCCTGGTCTACAAAGCGAGTCCAGGACAGCCAGAGCTGTTAAACAGAGAAACCCTGTCTCGAAAAACCAAAAAAAAAAAAAAAAAATAGATAATTTCTTCCAAAAAGAATTCAGTCCATCTCAGAATCACCAATATTGATCAAATATAATTTTGTTTCTGCTAGTTTAAATTGTCTATATTTTTATATTAGATGACTTACTTGACAAACTAGGTAAAACTTTTAAAGCAGCTACTACTTAGAAATGTAAAAAGAATATTTTAACCAAAATAAATTTCATATTTTGAGTCAATTTTACACCTACTCAGATAAGCCAGCTCGTTCTGTGCACTTACTCAACATGGCGCTATAAATGAACTTGCGTGGCTTAGGCTTCAGGTAACCATTATGTGTTTATCTTTCTCAAGTAATGCATCATTCGTGACAATTTGAGAACATCATCACTGGTTGTTTAAATACTATAGTGCATTGGAGAACAGCTAGTGTTTGCTTCTCTGACTCGTTTTAGTACCAGCACATTTCATCATAAAACCTTCTTTTTTGATAACACTGATCTCTAAATAGAATGGCACTGGGTATCCTGGTTTTCCCTGTCCTAAGGCAACCTGTGCCAACTCTTTGGTGCAGTGATCTTGAGAGGGTGTCTTTTTAAAGTGCTACCTCGTAGAATGTTTCTGCTTTGAATAATCATACTCATCTACAGTCATAATCATCTGAGTTTGTTCAGGAGATGAGGGCACTAGATTTTCATAGCTGAATAGAATTTATAATTGATATATTTCTTTTCCTTGGTGAATTCTCTTCTTTAGGGGGAATGGGGGTAGAGTTTGGTTTGCTTGAGAACAAAGGTATTTCTGTATACCTCCGGCTGTCCTGAAATGTGCTGTGTAGACCAGGATCACCACAAACTCACAGAGCTCGCCCTGCCTCTCCCTCCTGAATGCTGGGAATAAAGGCCTGCACTCCTATGCACAGTGTGAATTCTCTTCTGAAATCACTTTGAGTTTTCATTGCTTTGTACCTCAATATTTAAATTATGCAAAGAAACCACTATTGAATCATTGCAAAGTTTAAAATAACTAAAACAAATATTGAAGCTTGCCAACTGAATAAGTAGAATGATTTGTATATTTCATGATTATATATTCCATTATTATATATTGTGTATCATATAAGTAAGCTGGCAGTTTTCATTTGTAAAATCCAAATGAAAGAAAACCTGAAAGATGATAAAAAGCAGATTGGCTAGTTATTCGCACTAATACTTTGTAGCATACAGACCTTTACATTCTAGGGTGAAAATAATTGAAAGTAATTGTGTTAACCATGCCTGGCGTCCCAACCACTTGGGAGGCTGAGGCAGTACGATTTGAATTCAGTGCCTGCTTGGTTTATGGAGTGAGTGAGTTTAAGAATACTTATATTCTTATAAGTGGAAAAGTGGAAAAGTCTGGGTGTGTAGGTCAGTGGTAGAATGCCACTAGCATGCATGAAGCCCTGGCTTTAATCTTAGTACTGCTAAAAGGATTGCAATTGTACTTTATGAGAGAGAGAGAGTGTGTATGTGTCTGTGCCTTCAAGACTAATGATTGCTTCAATAGAAGAAGGCTTTGTATTGAAAGGGTTTGTTGGGGTTTTTTAGTTATTAGTGTTTGAATTGGTGAAGTAGCTTACCAAGTAGCAACACTTGCTATGCAAGCCTGCTTACCTGAGTTTGACTCCTAGAACATAAGGTGAAGGAGAGCACTCATTCCCAGGTTGTCCTCCAACCTCCACATATGCATCATGACACACAAAATAACTAATAAAAAATATTAGTCTCTGCTTAGAAATGGAGGCCCATTTCTTAGAGACCAAAGATGAAGTATTTCTTTGTGAGTGCATGTTCAGTATAACCAGTGTCATTGAAGCATATGGGGAGGAGGAGGAGGAGGAGGAAGATTTGAGACAGTCTCATGTAGCCCATGCTACGGTGACATTCCCTCTGTAGCTGAGGATGACCTTTGTCTCCTGCCTTTACCTCCCAAGTACTAAGATAATACTAGGTTGTACCACCATTATAAGAATTATTTTAGTTGAAAGATGTTTTGTGACTAATTCTCTTTTTTTTTAGTGGCTTGGTTCCCCTTCATAATGCCTGCTCCTATGGACACTATGAGGTAGCTGAGCTCTTGGTAAGGCATGGAGCTTCTGTCAATGTGGCGGACTTGTGGAAATTCACTCCTCTCCATGAAGCAGCAGCCAAGGGAAAATATGAGATCTGCAAACTCCTTCTAAAAGTATGTGGATGTAAAGCAGCTGCCTGGGTTTAGTTACTGCCTGAAATTAGAATGTGAAAATCTATGGAAAACAAGTGCTGAGAAGACTGTCTTTGGTTAGAGCCTGACAGGTCTTTCTGAATAGATCCAGTGGAGGTCATTTCAATTAAAGAAGGTTTGGGGGAGCATTGGTTTAATTTACATGGCTTATCTAATGTACCATTAATATTAGAAAAAATAGCTTTAGGAACTTTTTCATTCAAAGGTGCTCTTTGCAGTACAATTACTATTGCTGTCATAATTAATAGCACTGTTAACTCATCCCTTATTGCATATCACACCCACGTATGTCATGCAAGACATCTGTGTGGTTTCTCATCTTTTCTTACCCAGAGGAAAAGTATTCTTGTTATATATAAGTACAGTTTATATTTTTATTTGATACCATAATACCATAAATATATATGGCACATATTGCCACTAGTTAGTTTTTTGTTTTAAATCACTTATAGGTCATTAGGAATCCATTGTCTAACTTGAATATTGGGTTTTTGTTTGTTTTTAAAGAGAAAGTTTCACTCTAGCCCTGGCTGGCCTAGAAACTCAGAGAATTTCCCTTGACTCAGCCCCACAAATGCTGGGATTAAAGGTGTGTCCACCACACCTGGGTAGATTAGAGTCTTAATTTCCACAGTAGGTTAACAGCTGTCTGTATCAGTCAGGTCTATAGTAAAAATTCTTGGCCTACAGATGTAAATAATTTTAAACCAAGTAGTTTTTTATAGCACATTTATACATCATGAAATATGTTTTTAAACTATGAGACTTTTTTTTTTAACTGATGCTGTTTAGAATTTAGTACTTCAGTATTTTCTTTCTACCTTTGTGTATTCCTTTTTTCTTTCTCATGATGCTGCCTAAATATCTTTGTGTGATTTGAGTTAGTGGAGTACTCACCTACCAAGTGTGAGGCCCTAGTTTTTACTTAAACGTTATGTGTGTGGTGCAATTGAAGTCTGGCCAAAATTAACATCTAGACCATTATAAAAAATTAAAAGATTTTCAAAGGCAACTTCAAATCTTAGGAAAAGTTTGTCACAGAAAAGCAAAAGATACTCAATATCCCAGTTGCAAAATAAAGCAGAATTTATATTCCTGTTTTCAAAGTGCATATAGAATAGATTTCTTTGCAGATAAATGAAGGTATAGAGAGTAAATTAAGTAAATAATGCATATGCCACCTACCCACTTGGAAACACACATGCCATGCCCCCTTCGGTTCTCGTCCTTACAGCATGGAGCAGATCCAACTAAAAAGAACAGAGATGGAAATACTCCCCTAGATCTGGTCAAAGAAGGAGACACAGATATTCAGGACCTCCTGAGGGGAGATGCTGCCCTGTTGGATGCTGCCAAGAAGGGCTGCCTGGCCAGAGTGCAGAAGCTTTGTACTCCAGAGAACATCAACTGCAGAGACACCCAGGGCCGGAACTCAACTCCGCTCCACCTAGCAGGTGAGCATCACTGCTGTGTCATCCTGCTGTCCTTTTTAATACTCAGCTAAACACTATTAAACCATGTGCCAGGTGCTTAAACACTTGCTTGAAAGGCGAAAGAGGATTGGTGAGATCGCCAACAGGCAAAGGCACTTGGCACCAGGCTTCACAACCAGAGTTCAATTCCCAGAACTCACATGATCCACCAAGGGGATAATGCCGGCAGGTTGTCCTCAGACCTCCAAACTCACCCCTGGGAAAGACACTGGCGTGTGGTGTGCACTTACATGAGGACTCAATTATGTGAAGATAGTATTAGCTTTTGAAGAAAAATAATTAAAATCTTAAATTTTTCTGGTCTTTATTTATATGTATGTGTGAATCGTATTTATTTCTCTTGACCTGACATGTCCCTTTTTACTCTTAACAGCAGGCTATAATAACCTGGAAGTAGCTGAATACCTTCTAGAGCATGGAGCTGATGTTAATGCCCAGGACAAAGGAGGTTTGATTCCACTCCACAATGCAGCATCTTATGGGGTAAGTGTGTTGCAGAGGCCATCTAGACACCCCCTGGCATTCACCACTCTACCGACGCTCTACTGCACGCTGAAGAGCACCATAGCTGAGCGTACTTTAGCCATCCGCACACGGTTTGGCACACTGCCCCACGTAGCCACTTTTCGGTGAGCTTTTGAAAGCTTTCTGTGCCTCTGCACACTATCTAACACAATAATCGGTGTGTAAGGGTCTTATATAAACCTTACCTCTGCCTTAGACTTTAGAAATTAAAGCCAGGAAGCTCCTAAGTAGGTATGGAATTGTAACTGTTTAACATTCATCTCTAGAATCTTAAAAGTGTCAAGGCAAGTGGGTAAGCAGTTTGTACAGATGACGGAGTAAACTGCCAAGTAAAAGTGCAAAGCCATCTTTCCAGGCACTCTAACTGTGTTCAGCAGGAAGAGGACAATACTGGTGCCTTGATGCCATTTGTCAGAACTAGTCGTAACCACGGTCCTCAGGCCTGAGGCTTCGCAGCAGAAAAAGTCAAACGTGAAGGCTGTTCTGTGCTTCCCTGCTTTTGCACATAGCCTCTCTGACTATGCAGCCCCAGACAGTAGTTCCTGTACTGGGTTCCCAGGTGATGTAGTGGCTCCCACTGCTTCCTTTTCATACAAACCTTCTTTGTAGGTATCCACAGTTCCTGCTTTCCTTTTCTGTCTGCAAATGAGAAAAAATAGAGAAAATTTTCCTACTATCTTTCACGTTACACCATGCACAAGTTTCAGCTCAGTCTCCTGTTTGGATCTGTAACTTTAAAAAAAAAAAGTCACCTCAGGTTTTTTTTTGTTGTTACTGTTTTAGTTTTAGAGACAGGGTTTCTTCTAGTATCCTTGGCTATCCTGGCTTCACTTTGTAGACCAGGCTGGCCTGGAACTCACAGAGATACCTGACTCTGCCCCCCAAGTGCAGGGATTAAAGACTTGTGCCACCACACCTGGCTCAGTTTTTTCAAATGAAAAACGAACATGTGATTTAAGAAACTCAAAAGTTATATGTTTCACAAGAATTTTTATTTATGATATGCCTTATTCAGCTTAGTATTTTTATATATAGTGTGTTAGGTATTGTTTTTTAATCTGTATATACAAAGGGTAGTTAATTTATGTGCTGTTAGTAAATATAAAAGCATTGATATTTATTTCTTACCAAAAGCATGTGATTTTTTTGTTGTGGGTTTTTTTGGTGTTGTTGTTGCTATTTGTTTGGTGTTTTGTTTTGTTTTTGGTTTGGTTTGGTTTGGTTTGGTTTTTGGAGACAGAGTTTCTCTGTGTAACAAAGCCCTTGCTGTCCTGGACTCACTTTGTAGACCAGGCTGGCCTGGAACTCACAGAGATCTGCCTGCCTCTGCATCCCGAGTGCTAGGATTAAAGGCATGTGCCACCACATCTAGCAAGCATGTGATTTTTATAAGAATAAATCATTTGACTGGTTGGTTTTCTTTCTCCGCTTTCTCATTTTGCGGTGTTTTCCATAGCATAGATGATATTTGAAGGTTTCATGCCATCATTGTAGTAGAGACCACATACAATCAAATGGCTTTAGCTGTAGTCCACATTTCTCTTGTTTCCTACATTTTTAAAATTGAGATCCCTGTCTTTATGCTGTGTTTGTCACCTGCAGCATTTTGTGATGCAGTTAAATGTTAAAGCCACATCAAACTCCCTTTCTCCAGGACACAGTGAGACAGTCAGCTCCTTGTCTAGGCCTTCTCACTCAGCCCTTAACCACACAGAGGGTTAGCTCACTAGAGCTAAGCTGCAGCTTGCTTGTGTATTTAGTCCTAATTTTCAGTTACTAATAGTAGCAATAATAGTTTCTCAGTGCTACAGCTATTAAAAAGAATGAAAAGCGTAAGAATTGTGTTTTGACTCTATTGGATGATACTCCTTCCTCTTCATTGGTCTTTTAGACATTTGCCAGCCAATTTAGCAAGCATGTAATTAGTTTCACTAAAGACACACTGTAAATGGAATATAAAGAAAGTTTAACAATACATACTATAAATATACACTTTATTTATACACCCGCATACATACATACAAACTAACTTTTCTTGGACTAATTTTGGAAGTCTATGCAAAGTAGTTTACCAAATTGCATTACTCTTAATAAAATACAAAAAACACAATTTAAGTAACTTATATTACCTAATAAGTAGTTTGAAATTATCCCATGCTTTTGGATTGACTGAACAGAAGTAATTTTTCCAAACACATCCTTTGAATAATTTGGGGTTTTTTTTCTTTAAGCGATTTTGAGAGAATCATAGATAGCTTTCATGTTAGAAGTGTAAACATGGGCTGGAGAGATGGCTCAGCGGTTAAGAGCACTGGCTGCTCTTCCAGAGGTCATGCCTTCATGAGTTCAATTCCCAGCAACCACATGGTGGCTCACAACCATCCATAATGAAATCTGGTGCCCTCTTCTGGCCTGCAGATATACCTGCAGACAGAACACTGTATACATAATAAATAAATCTTTAAAAAAAAAAAAAAAGAAGTGTAAACATAAACTGCAAAATTGGTTTTATAATGTTCTCATAATCCTCAAAGAGTCTTAGAACATAGTAAACTAGCCAGGTCTCAGAAGAATCCTAGCTCCATTGTGCTGCCCCTCCCTTCTTCATGGTGTCAGCACTGAGAAGCCTTTCTTAGGAAGTAACAGATCTGTACTTTTTGGCCAGCCTGAGCTGCATGAGACCCAGCTCAGAGGGGCAAAAGAATAGTTGTGAAGAGGACAAGTCCAAAACAAAGTAGAGGAGTGGGTTGTTTGTTTGTAAGAAGAAATTTCTATTAAGGATGAGAACACAAGCCTAGAAGGAATTGTTAAATAGAACAGGGTACTTGATGGAACTCTGCTGGGTAGTTTTCTCGTTAAGCTTCTGTGTCCTTGATTTTCTCAGCATGTTGACATAGCCGCGTTACTGATAAAATACAACACATGTGTAAACGCAACGGACAAGTGGGCCTTTACTCCCCTTCATGAAGCAGCCCAGAAAGGAAGGACACAGTTATGTGCCCTGCTCCTAGCACATGGCGCAGACCCAACCATGAAGAACCAAGAAGGTCAGACACCTTTAGATCTGGCAACGGTAAGTGCTTGTTCAGCTACGGATACTGCTCATTAGGGCTGCAGGTGTGACATTGCCTTCCAGGGTTCAACTGGCAGTTCAGTTGGCAGAGTTGGCATTCTTCTGGAAATCTTCTTAGCCAAAGCCACTTTTCTCTCAGTTCCTTTTGTACTCCCTTGATACCTCATCTGTAATCAGCTCCTTTAGCTTTCATTACTAGTTGTCTAACTGTTTACAGCGCTGCCTCTCAATGTTTGGTGCCAAAAGCAAGCATTATGCCTGGTAGCCTTTAAAGAAAAAAAATTCACAAAACATTTGGTACTTTGTGAAAAACTTAACATCTTTTTGTGTTTTCTTTAATCACTCTTTTTAGGCTGATGATATCCGAGCTTTGCTGATAGATGCCATGCCCCCTGAGGCCTTACCTACCTGTTTTAAACCTCAGGCAACTGTAGTTAGTGCCTCTCTGATCTCACCAGCATCCACCCCATCCTGCCTCTCTGCTGCCAGCAGCATAGATAACCTCACAGGCCCATTAGCAGAGCTGGCTGTAGGAGGGGCTTCCAATGCAGGGGATGGTGCCGCAGGTACAGAAAGACAAGAAGGAGAAGGTAGGTATATCCCTGTGAATGGTTGTTTGTTTATAGTTTTTTTTTTTTTTTAGTGGACCAGTTACTTTTTTCTTTTTATTATTAAAAACTTTAAGATAGCCTCTCTGTAAACTTTTGAGTTTAAGGATATTCTGGACTATATGGTGAGACCCTATCAAAAATGGGGTTGGGAGGTGTGAGGGAGAAGGAGAAGACAAAAGGAAGTGAGGAGCTTATTTTGGATAGTCAACATCCATGTAAGAAGTGGAGTGCATTAGCTGAGTAGTCCCGACACTGAAGAACCAAAGACCAGGGGACTCATGGGACACGCTGGCAAGCCAGTTTAGCTAAGTGAGTGAGCTCCAGGTTCAGTAGGGTACTCTCTCTCAAAGACAGATAGAAGATAAAGGTGGATGGAGAGAGAGAGACTCTGAGAAAGACACTCAACATTGACCTCTGGCCTCTATATACACTATATACACAGAAATAAATACAAATAATTTTTAAACGGAATAACTCAAACAGTAGCTGGTAGCTTTGTTTTGTTTGGCTTTTTTTAATGAATTAGAAGTATTTAATTCTTATCAAATATGGTCTAGAGCCTAGGCACTGCTCTTATAGAGGACCTAGTTTATTTCTTAGCACCCACATCGGTTAGCTCACAGCCCCTTCACTCCAATTCCAGGGAACCCAATATCCTCTTCTGGTTTCCAAGGACACCTGTACTCAACATGCGTATACTCATTTGAAGTCATCTATATACGCATGAGTGAAGAAATAGGATGGTACCTAAATATTGAAACCTTCCATAGAATTAGAAAATTCTAAGAGATTTTAATGTTTCTGTTTTAGTTGCGGGTCTTGACATGAATATCAGCCAATTCCTTAAAAGCCTTGGCCTTGAACACCTTCGGGATATCTTTGAAACAGAGCAGGTAAACTCTTGTGTACTTTTTCATCTTTTCTTAACTTTGCGGCTGTTTATTTTCTGTATTATGTGTTCTCTTTATTATGTGTCTTAAAGTGTTATACAATCTGCCGCTTGCTTTATCTATTTGTTTTAGGTGTGATTTTACCTTGTTTGTTAGCTGCCTGAAATGGTTCTAGAGAAGACAGGGAACCTAGTACTTTATATTCCTCTCAAATTATCTTGGCCGTTCAGAGAGCTGTCCTGTCTCCTTATGCACAGCTTTGCTCAGTGCAGTCTGAGTGTTGGGTTAGACCATGAGAAGTGAGGGTGCAGCTTGAAGAACCCTGATCAAGAAACCCTCGCAAGGATGTTCTCAGCTTTGTCTGTGCTCCTTGTTTCCAAATGACACTGGCCTTTATGTCCTCATCTGTGTTTACTAGTGAGGGCCCTTCTGTTTGCCAGACTGTGTTGTCAAGGGTAATGAATTCCTACTACAGTGCTTTGTGGTGAACTGACTTTTTAGTGTTGCTGTTGGCATGGAACCTCAGGATGGGAGAGGCACATAGAGCCCAGCACTCATTCTCCCAGGCATAGATTTCCCTCCTTGTGCCCTGTCAGCCTTCCAGGTAGGGGAAGATAACTTCTTAAATAGAATATAGCTGTTTATGTCTTTTCAAGATCTGACCAGCTTCATGGGCCTCTTCAGGTCTTTATTTGTGACTTACAGTGTTCTACAATCTGTTCCATGCTTAGTCTATCTGTTTTAGGTTTGTTTTTACTTTGTTTTGCACAGAAGTCTATTTTTTCGTCAGTGTATGCACGGAGTTTGCTAGAACTACATAGCAAATGACCACAGACTTGGAACAGGAATTTTTTCCCTCAGAAGACTGGAATCAGACTGCTGAAGCACTCCCTGCAGCACTTCTAGAGTAGTCTGTGCCCTGCCCTTCTAGTCTCTGCTGCTGTCATCACGTTGCATGTCCTGCGTCTGCCTTCTCATGTGCCTCTGACTGGGACACTCCCTTAAACGTGGGATCTCCTGAGTGACTCCTGGTTTCAGGGTCCTTACCTGAAGCACCTGGGACAGCCTTGCTCTCTGAAGTGTTAACATTGTTGGAACAACCCTATTTTAGGGTTGAAGACCTCTTTTGAAGGCTAGTGCTCGATCTACAGCAGCATGTGTGTATCACCCTTCTTATCTTTTAAGGCCTCATCAATTTATCATAGACTTTTCCCTTTCCAGTCATCAGCCTCTATAAATAATGTCCCCTCTGTAATAAACTCATTTAGTTTCTCCAGTATGTGACATAATTACAATTTTCTCCACATGTCTTTCTTTGCCTTGTTCTTTATTCTTTGTACGCTTGTAGTCAGTCTTTAACTTAAGTAATTATCTCGTGTTAATACAGGTAGGGGGCACACTCCTGCAACTCTCACTTGGGAGGATGAAGCAGGAGGATCACAAGTTTGAGGCTAGCCTGGGCTGCATAGCAAGTTAGAGAATAATCTGGGCTTTAGTGAAATCTTATTTCGAAAAATATCTGGAAAGTATTGGAGTTTTTTAAAAGTTGTATATAATTTATAATATTAAAATTTTCTTGAGCTTTTGTGTCTTTAGCGAAATAAATTTCTTTACCTTTATTATAGTTCATCCTTAGTATCTTCAGTGACTCAAACAGACTAAATAAGCATCTTGATGCTGTTTTCCTCTGACTGTGAACGTGAGTTAAGAGGCAAATGCCTATGGCTTTCTGACCAGTCAGCTAAGCACACCTGCGATATGCCGATCATTTCACATCATGCGCCCTGTTCCCTTTCCTCTCCTATCTCAGACCCACCCTCCAGCCTCGCAATTTTTTTTGTTAATTTTTAAATCGTATTTTGTTAAGGCATCACAGGGGTCTTCATTTGTGGTGAAGATGTTACACACCACTATAAGGACTTTCTCTTCCTGTCATCTGTCCATCTTCTAGGCTAGGGTTTTCCTGTGAGAAGATTGTAAGCTGTGAGGCTTTGAAGTTGGTTGAGCACATTACCCTCTGCTGTGGCTACGTGAACAGCCGCATCCCTTCATTCTGAAGCATGTCTGCAGTAACTGAAATTTCACACATCTTGGTTTAACATGCCATAAACTCTAACTCAAACAAGTGACTCCACCTTTCCGTGAGCTGTGCTTTTGTCGGCTTGCATTGCCGCTGTTTGTTCTCCGTCTGTACCTGACCTCCTGTCACGCCTCTCTCTCCTGTTATTGACCTAGCAGTTTATTGATTCAGCCTTCAGTCAGCTTATCCTTTTTTTTAGTTTCATTGTTCCTTTTTACTACAGTTTTGTTCTGAGTAAATCAGTGTTCCATTGATTTTTTTTTTTTTTTTGTCCAAAATAGTTTCTTCATCCTTTTCATAATCAGGATGCTACCTTTTGCACTTAACATGCGTTACCTGGGGTAGCCCTGTCCTCCAGATCAGTGGCTTCGCCTTTCTATGTATGGGAACTATTTTCACTGTCTTTTGTGCCATTGGGGCTGGCAATTAAGTTTGTATTTATTACTTCAAGTGCAGATGTTCCTGTCTAGTTCTCAGTTATAAAATATTAAGTCCACTTAATTCTTTCATAGCATACCTTTAGAATTTTCTTTCTTATCATAAATATTCTACAGCAATCCAGTAATGTGTCTATCAACACAGTGTAGTCATGCGTGTGTCCACTTAATTCCTGTTGTGTGTTTCCTGAGACTCTTAACATACTATACTCTGCAGCCTATGTTCCTGCATGTAAATACTCCTCTCTCAGTGAGGTGGGAGATAATTATCTTATTTCTGATCTAAGAAGAGCTTTAGTGCATCCTATTCTCAGCTCCATCTTCACAGTTCTTTTCCCAGAAGTCTCTAAGCTGTCTTATTCCATACTTTGTAGAGATAAGCTTGGACTCAAATAACTTCTTTGTAAATATGATTACAAAGTCACCACCACCCCTAAGTGAGAAAAAGGCTGCTTCAGTTAAAATAATTTTCTCTCCACACCCCATGTAAAATGAACAAATCTTAGGAGCAAGAAGCAACCCTACTATACATGGCATTTACTTTCTATGCAGGACCATTTTTAGCTTATAGATGAATAGACTTGTTTCTAAAGATTTTTATATTGATGTCTGTTAGACATGAGTCTAACATTCCCTCCTCCCAAAGAAAATAACCAGGGAAGCAAACTTGTGGTTTCCTCCAAATAACCAGGCATATTTTCTCACTGCTCCCACAAAATAAGTCAGTGGAGGCTTAAAAGTAATCACTAACCTAAGTAACTGTGAGTGGGAAAATACTTTCCTGTCGTTTCTGCCGTGTTGTCTTAGTAACTAGTCAGTGAGTAGCTAGCCCACATCCAAGGGTGAGGGATTTTAATCAGGACACAAATGCCAGGGACTGAAGATCTCTGGCAGCCAATTTAGAAGGTGCTTTCCACACCACGTAGGAGCCCGACTCCCAGCCCTGCCTCATAAACTGAAGTGCAGTAACTCCAGGGTTTCTCTTCTGCCAGGGGGCTTGGGCAAGAACTTTACATCCATTTTATGATTGGAAATCTATATATTAAACTTTCTTCATTCCTTCTCTAGAACATGAATAGAAATATTCTTTGTTAGGGGTTTTGTTTTGTCTTTTAGCCTGGTTTTGACACCCTTCAGCTATGCACTATGTGTGTCAATTAAAAAGATGTTGACATATATAAGCTAAAGTTACCGCATAATAATGAGGCCACATTTTTACTGTCAACTGTATGTAACTGAAGGATAAACTATCTTAGAAGATGATGATATAGGTAGCATGGCTCTCAAACTACATTAAAATCAGGTCTACCTTAACATGTAAAGACCCTGTTTTGTAAACTGTTGTTTTTCAAAGATGAATATCTCAGTGTTGCTGTCCTTTGAAAGTACTGTTGAAAACTTCCTTTGGGTGATTAGAAATGAATTGCTGATTTTATACAATGAAACAATTATTTCTTCAGTGGCCACTTAGTAGTAAATTGCTAAATGCTAAATTACTTCAAAGAATGAGTACTGTGTTGTTCATTGCACTGAGATGCTCCAGCTCATTGTGTAGTATTTCATTTTGACAGTAAAAATCAGAGTGCAAGGCCTAATTTGCCACTTTAAAGATTGAGAGAGTTTTGTGTGTGTGTGTGTGTGTGTGTGTGTATAAAATCTTGTATGAGTTAGAAGAAGAATGTCTATAAAAGGAATCTTCAGTTCTCCAAAGAAAGAAAAAAAACTAAGGGTGATAGGCCAATGTTTGTCCCTGGGCCATTTCTGCCCTGGAAAAAATTGCCTCTATGCCATCCATCCTCTGGCCATGTGGCCACAGATGAGTTCAGAATTTGACCACTAGGTGGAGGTAGAGTCACAATTACTATAGTCCACAGAGGCGTGAGAAATCTGCAATCTGATGCTTGCCATCTCAGATGAATCTCCCTCCAGAACTCAAAGGCCACCACCATTCTGTACAAACATCTGTTAGGCAGCAGGGATTGGTAACCTGATAATTTATGAACTTAAAGACCCTCTCTCCTTTTCTCCAAATTGGAATTGATGCCACTTCTTTATAAAATGACCTGTGACCTAAACTGATTCTGCCTACCCTCTAAGGCCGAAGCCTCCTGGCTTGCTTATGTCCTGGCACTGGGAGCTTTCTTGTCTAAAGTTGGCTTACTTTTGCCACACTGTGATTAATTAGAATGTTTCTCTGCCATTCATTTCTCCTACACCCATAAGACACTGAATTTAGTGTTTTCCCATTTTCAAGCTGTTTGTCCATCTATCTGGAGGCAAACAAGAGATGGTAGAATTGCAGTCAGAAAGAAATGTGGCAATGATCATGCATCTTCCCATCACACTAGGTCTCCCAGCGCAGTTCTCCATCTGCTCAGAGCAAATGCAGGAATGTTTTCTACTGAGCTAGGAGGCTGCCCGTCTTCTTAGGCAGATTCAAGGTCATGTTTGTAAGAGGAAACAGGTTCTTTAAACTTGGGTGGTAATCACAGCACTATAGATGAGTGTGAGAGCTTTTATCCTCCAAAGAACTGTTACAGATTCGTGTGTAATTTCTTTCATTTTCAGATTACGCTAGATGTGTTGGCTGATATGGGTCACGAAGAATTAAAAGAAATAGGCATCAATGCGTATGGACACCGCCACAAGTTAATCAAGGGTGTTGAAAGACTTTTAGGTGGACAGCAAGGTGAGCTATTTGGGGGGAAAAAGCTACTTTCAGGACTTAGTGAGGAAATATCAAGGCTAGTTTTGGGGCTTGGGTAGTCTGACCCCGTGCAGAGCACATGCAGATTGACAGATACAGTGACCCCTGCCTTCCTCAGCTCAGCAGCTGGAAAAGCCTGAGATCTTCCTCTCTGTACACTGTATGTCCTGATTGTCTCTCTAGTCTCTGTGGCTGCAGAGCCGCTCTCCAGCCTGTGCCTTGATCTCCTCGCTGCCTTGTCCACAGCCACCACAGGAGCCCTGCACGAACGACCCTGTTATCCTCTCCCCGCCTTTCAACAGTACCTGGGCTTTATGGGTAAAACCAGACACCACACGGCTTATGACATTCTGCCCTTTCTTGCCTCATCATGAGCTCTCCTCCGGCCCTCGGGACCCCAGCTCAGCCATTCCATCACCCGCCAGTGTCACAAGCCTCTGCTACTTCTGTATTTACTGTATATTTCTCTTGGTTAGACGCACTTGTCACAGGGGAGAGAAGGCAAAGAGAAGGAACAAATAGTATCTATTGGAGCTGACACAATTATAAAAACTGTGTGCAGCTAAACTTAGAACACTTTGAATTTGACTCTTTTTTTTTTTTTTTTTTGGTTTTTTGAGACAGGGTTTCTCTGTGTAGCCCTGGCTGTCCTGGACTCACTTTGTAGACCAGGCTGGCCTTGAACTCGTAAAGATCCACCTGCCTCTGCCTCCCATGTGCTGGGATTAAAAGCGTGCGCCACCACCGCCCGGCTGAATTTGACTCTTTTTAGACATGCATTTTAGTCAACTCTGTGAAATTAACAGAGGTAAGTTATGTAGGTGACCGATCATTCAAGCCATCCCTGGAAGAGTTTTAGAGGCCATCTCTTACATTGTAGAACTCACTCCATTGTAACTCAGTGCATGGTTCTCTTTTGTAGACGTATCCTGTGTTCATGATTGAGTTCAGTTAGGCAGGCACTGAGCTGAGCCCTGCTGTGCACTCCTTCATGGGAGGGATAGTCCCTTAACACTTCATTTCTTCTTGTGCCTTTGGTATATTTGCTTAAAGACTGGATGTTGAAGTGAAGATTGAAAATAGTGTAGGCTGTTCCAAACTGTTCGTTATTTATAACCAAGTTTTCCATAAACTTAATGAACCAGGGGTGATGCAGGTGAGTTCTTGATGTCTTTGTTTTTGTCTTCTACAGGAACCAATCCGTATTTGACTTTTCACTGTGTGAATCAGGGAACTATTTTGCTAGATCTTGCTCCAGAAGATAAGGAATATCAGTCAGTAGAAGAAGAGGTAACAAATATCAAAATGGTTTTCTTTGCCTAGATTCTGATAAGACTGTCTTTCCAGGGACATGAGCTCCTCTTACTCTGTTACGGGATCACTTGCCTGTTACTCAGTCTCCAGCAAGCGTTTAAATGCGATTGTCGATCACTCGATGCATAGTGCTTTCATACCTCAAGCCTGCATGTAGAATAACTGGTTTGGTTCTAGAAATTTTGTCAGCTTTAAGTCATGCAAGTAAGAATTTTTTAAAAACATTTTCATACAGTAAAAGACACCTAAGATTGATACAGGGCATGAATCTTGCCTCATAGACAGAAAATACCTTCTAGGTTTTTTAAAATGTAACTATTGTTTTTGTTTTTTAAAGATTTATTTATTATGTATACAACATTCAGCCTGCAAGTATGCCTGGAGGCCAGAAGAGGGCACCAGATCTCATTATAGATGGTTATGAGCCACCATGTGGTTGCTGGGAATTGAACTGGGGTCCTTTGGAAGAGCTCTTAACCACTGAGCCATCTCTCCAGCCCCTATTAAGTGTTTCTTTAGTAACTGCCTGATTATCAAATTATTCTGAGGTTGATTGCATAATTAAAGAAAATTCTATCTCGCAGTTAATGTTCACAATCACAGTTATTTCAAACACTACATAATAAGACTACTTGTGAACATCTTGTGAAAGGTGGCATGGAAATCCCCCCTGTGCTGGTGGCTTGTACTTCTTGCCCCTAATGCAATGTCTAACTCCGTTATTGTGAGTAAGCTGCCTCTTCCATTATCCAAATACCCATGCAGAAACAGGGTTGCCTTCAGGTAAGGTTTTCCTGTTGTTTGTTTTATTTTTTTAAGTAGTGTCCGTATCATCTTCATTTAATGCTATGAAGTCACATCAGGGTCATACAGGATGGTTGCCCTGTAGTAATGTTTCAGTTCATATTAGGTTATTGGGAAGGCATCATGTCTTCTGGGGCCTTACTGTCCATTTGTCTCCATAGTAAGTTCTGATCATGTAAGACGCAGGCTGCGCATCCCATAAAGGAGCCATGAGTACAGCTCACTCCACAAGTCACTTGTCAGAAACTCAGGGATTTTTGTGATGCTGCCTTGAAACCTAGGGACTCACACATACTCAACAAGTATTCTTCCCACAACCCAAGACACTGAAGTCTTTAAAACAGTTTGTTTTCCATAATAATTATTGAAAGTGGAAATACTTCAATAATTATTGAAAGTGAGAGTGGAAAAACTAGCAGTAGTCAGAAGGTTATTCTGTTTAATTGTGAAATATACTCAACTTCCCTTGCCTGAGTTGATATATCAAGATCCCACAGACTATTAAGATAAAATGGAACAAAAATGCATTTTAAAACTATTTATTTTTAGCATTTATCTAATGTAGTATCAGTTGGATATCATTTTAGTTTGACTTATTCAGTTTTTCTTTTTCAATAACAAAATAGTAATTATACACTATTTAAAGTGCTATTTTTTAGTTTCCCTGTTGTGTTTACAAAAACATTTCAAAATTTGTGTCAGCGAAGGTTTACATTAATATTTATGACTATTTTCTCACCACAAATACTCATCAAATCTGTTGATCGCTTTGTAGTGAACGCATGTTTGAGATTCAGACTCATCAGGGAGACATGGAAGAACTGGGGGACTCTGGAGCTAGCAGGAGGAGGACCCACTGCTGACTCTCACGAGTTAACTGTTTCCCTTTGCTCTGCAGATGCAGAGTACTATTCGAGAACACAGAGACGGTGGGAATGCTGGTGGCATCTTCAACAGATACAATGTCATTCGAGTAAGTTTTACGGTGAAAGTTGGATTGCAACGTTAACACAAAAATAATCTAGACAATTAAATGAACTGTGGGAGTTTTAGAAGAAAAATGTCAAGTTATCAAAGATGATAATTCATTGTCTTAAAATCAAATGTTGCTCTCCTCACTACAACCTCTATCCCTCAAGACTATACTGGGCTAGAAATTGTGACACCGTGAAAACAGCAACGCTCCAGAAGGCATGTCATCCAGGCAGCTGGTGTCAATGCCACAGATGTCCCACCCATTGCATCCTCAAATTTGGGCCCTCAGCAACAGTAACTTCATTTTAAATCATTGAAAGTAGCATTTATTAAAAGCCTAGATTGTCAGTCCACTTGTCATTGGTGAGATCAAAATGATTTTCTTAAATCACAGAAAAAAAATATGTGGCCATTACTTGCTTTTTAGAAGGTATCATGCAGGTGAATTACATCTGCTGAGAATTGGCTTGATCCTTTTTACAGGCTTACAGGAATTATCCTGGTACATCAAAATAACCCAAAAAGGGTTTCTGTTTGTTTGTTTCCTTGTCTGTCTGTCTGTCTTACTGGATAAAATGCATGCTGCACACACATGAGGGAGCTGATTTAGAGCGCCCAGCATTAATGTAAAGCCCAGACATGGCAGTCTGCACCCTTGTCTCAACACTGAGAGATAGAGGTAGGGATTCCAAAAGCTCACTGGCCAGCCAGTCTCAGCAGCAGAAAACTTAGGTTCAGTGAGGCACTGGTCTGAAAAGTAAGGTGGAGAGAATAGAGCAAGACTCTCATTGTTGGTTCTGGCTTCACACTCATGAACACACAGAACAGCAATGAAACGCTGAACAGCAAGAACTGTAGAACGTGTGTCACTGAGAAGTAGCATATGAGCTGAATTCCACTGACATGGTGACTTTTAGATATTGTATCAATCAAACAAAACAAAATTGACACCACCAAAGGGAAACTACTTTTCATTTTAAATCACAAATGTACATTTAATTAATAACGCTATTTTTTCCTTCATGAAGATTCAGAAAGTTGTGAACAAGAAGCTGAGGGAGCGATTCTGTCACAGGCAAAAAGAAGTGTCTGAGGAGAATCACAACCATCACAATGAACGCATGCTGTTCCATGGTGAGTGCTGGTGCCGGCCACAGCTGTCTGCCTGCCCTTGGGAGTTAGTAATGGGAAACACCCATGGGATCGATAATAATGTTGTGTTGAAATGACTTGTTTGCACTTTTTTGGTTGAAATAATGCGTTTCTTAATGTTTTGTATGTTGGCATAGGCTTCCCAAAACATGTGCAGTCCAGAAGGACTCTCCTACTTTCTTCTAAACTCAAAATCCAAGTTGAGCCATCTGTGGGAGTTTTTTGGTTTTTGTTTTTCCTCTTTAACATTACTGTGTTTGGTGAAAATAGTATACAGCTAGATGATGTTCAAAAACTAATTTTTCCACTTTATATTTTTAGGTTCTCCTTTCATTAATGCAATTATTCATAAAGGGTTTGATGAGCGACATGCATACATTGGAGGGATGTTTGGAGCTGGAATTTACTTTGCCGAAAACTCTTCAAAAAGCAACCAGTATGTTTATGGGATTGGAGGAGGAACAGGCTGTCCCACACACAAAGACAGGTCATGTTATATATGTCACAGGTGAGCATCCTGCTTTGAGTGGAATGATTGCCACCCTCCACTAACCAGTTTGTTCATCAGCTGCTGCTGAGGTTGCTGATCAGCCTTTGCCTAGAGCAGTGGCTGAGGTCCAGTGCCAGTGATCCAAACCAGACATGTGCACTCACTGTGGGTTGTAGCTTTTAAGTCCTTCCAGTCAGTCCTTCAGACTCAGAGCTACAAAACCCTAGGAATGGCTGCTATAGAACAAAAGCCTTCTCGCTGTCGTCAAATCTGAACATACACATTCAAGTTCTGAGACTTGATCAAGTCTGCATTGCTGATGCTGCTAGTGACATGGCTTGTTTTCAGGCAGCGTCTTAATTCTCCTTGGAAAGCCCAGCTTTAAAACATTCAGCTCTGGGATTTTAACCAACAAATGAATATCAGCTTTTTAAAATAAGGTTTTATAAAACAGAGGTTGGAGAAGATAACATTGAAGTCAGTGAAAAGACAGTATTTCTTTCCCCACCAATGGAGAACAGAAAGATTAGGATTTATTATATTCGTTTTTAATTTTGCCCTTATTCTTTGGCACTTTCATACATGTACACATTGTATCTTGACCATGTGCAACCCACAGGTCCCCTTGTACTTACCCAAACCTCACCAGTACTTTCCCCTCCCATCTTCACGTCCTTGTGAGTTTTGGTAATTCTCTCATCTGAGCTGTCGGAATGTGCAGCTGGAGTTGGGTAACTTACCACACCTACACCCCCCAAAGAAAAACAAACTTCCTCTCCCAACAGCCCTCAGTTGCTAGCAGCTCCCATCTGCACTGGCCTATTGACTGGCTTGATCCAGTGCAGTGACCGTAGATAGCTGCTGTGACTTCATGAGCGCGGTGGCCACATCCTGTCCTAGGCAGCATTCCATAGCTCCCCTTCACATTCTCCTCCTCTCTCATCCTTCCCACCCCCTCTTCCACAGTGCTCCTGAGCCTTGGAAAAGGTTGATGGCAATGTCCCACTTAGAATTGAGCACCAACACTTGCTTAGTCTCAGCACTCTGAGCAGTTTGAAGTCTGCGTTGATTGCTGCCTCCCACAAAAAGCTTTCCTAAGGTTGGGAGTAGTGCTGGTACACAGGTATACACAAACAGATTTAGATGGCATTTTAGTACCATGGCCATCTAAGCAAAACAACAATAGTAGATCCCCTCCAGTGGGGTCCTCTGCAGCCATGGGCTTTTGAGTAAGTTTACAGTGCCATACATTGCTATTTAAACTAGTTAAATGTATTGTTTTTAGAAAGTTATATGAATAAGGTGTCCTACAATTCAGTTAATACCCTAAAATGTAAACTTGAAATTTCTTATAACTAACGCAGCTGCATTATTTTTTTCACTAGTAATCCATAACTCAGAGATTGATGCCGTACACTCAAGGAAAGCTTTCTCACTAAGAACACTGTGATTGAAAACAGAGAAATTCCTAAGAATCAATGGTATCCCAAAATGTGCCTCCCGTGGAGACAAAATAAACCTAAAATGAACAGTAAAGTGAACCTAACTGAGGATTAATGGATGCTCAGTAAAATTAGACACACAAGTTTATGTTCTAGCCAGGATCTCCTAGAAAATGGAACCTGAACAAAAGCATGCGACTGGCATGTCATTGGCAAGGGTGGTCCCCAGGAAGCAGGAAGGAGGCAGAGCACACACAGTGATGAGCAGGGGAGCAAGCTGGCCTGTAAAAAAAAAATAATTAATTAAATTACATTGGGTACCATTTGTAGAAAAAAAAATGGCTAATTAAACTATTTAACCAGTATTTAGATTATTGTTAATTGGTTCAGCAGCTGTTAATTCTTAACCATCCATTATAAATGAGCACACAGACACCATGTGGATTTTAACAAGCCTAGGCCTGAGTTGTGCAACCCTAGCCCATCTAAGCTAGCTTGTAATTCTATTACCCAAATATGACCCCATATATACATACGTCCCCTTGAACTGACATTCTCCATGATATACTGATGTTCCCGGCCATGTGGAATGAGGTTCTTTTCTCTAACCCATGGTATGTGCCTCCTCCTTCCTGCTGCTCCTGGCTGGAATGCTTTCTTCTTCCTGCTCCTGGCTGGAATGCTTTAATCCTCTGTCTGAAGCACAGGCTTCCTGTTCTAATCTCAGGAAGTCCCACCTTTCTCTGCCTTTGCCCCATCTCAGGCCTCAGCATTTTATTTAATCAATCAGAGTCAGTGTAAGTAACAGACAGCAAACAGGACCAGTTAACATTTAGAATGCTTAACACTACCCCAACACTGGCCAGTGACAAGTACAGTTAATTGTAAAGCCCATGAGATGCCTTCAGAGAAGCTGTAAAAACTACTGCATGTCAGAACAGTGGCATGTGAGTGGAGAAAAGGAATGAATTTCTGCTGGCTCCTGTCTCATGTTTCCCAACATTTGCCTCTCAGGTGCTCACCACTATGTTTCTTAGCTGTTGCATATACATAATACCACAGATATGAAGCCAGCCAGTGCCAGCACCCCCTTCACTTTCATTTTTGTGTGCTGACTTAGTAGATCTTACAGACAAGGTCTACTTCTGGAAGCAGAAAACAGGAGCCCGAGGCCTCAGGTCAAGTGTTGTGTTATGTAACAGATTGAGAGTAGCAGTCAGCTGACACACACTGCTGCCACAGTGTTAAAGATGGAGCTAAGGAAGCCCCTTTCCAGGCTTCAGAGATGGCTCAACAGTTCAGAGCACTTTTTGTTCTTGCAGGCTGCCTGGGCTCAATTCCAGCATTCCCATGGTGGCACACATCCATCTGTAACTCCAGTTCCAAGTTCCAGGGCATGTGACCTTCTCTCCTGCCTTTATGGGTACCAAGCACATACATACATGTAAGCAAAACACTCATATAATATAAAATAAAAATAAAACTTTAAATAAAGCCTCTTCCTAATGTAGAATGAGACTTTTTTTTTCCTACAAAAACTACAAGAAAATGCAATAGGTACCAAGGATCGCCAGTGGTATCCAGCTGAACAAGCCAGTGAGGTAGGACTCAGTAATAACAGAGAGATCATTCTCCACTATTACAGACCGTTTACATTTAACAGTGTGGCTAATTTACTCATTAGTTAAAATTCATAGTGTTTAAAGAATTGGGTAATAATCACCTTGGACTTTACAGCCATGTATCCTTGTCAGAGATTCATCTCTGCCCTTGGAGTGCAGAAGCAGCCATGTGGATGAATGCAAGGCTTTAGTCTAGTAAAATTATATTTATTAATCCAGGTACCAGCTAGTTTTAAACTGATGGCTGTAGTTTATAATTTCTATCCAACCAGTTTTTCTTATCCTGCACAACATCTAATTTTAATCATATATTAAGGTAAATATTTTTGTTCGTGATCCACTTTTATTATCACTGTGTCTATCATCTCAGTTTTTACTGTTTACCCATTATAAGTCAAGCCTAATCTTGTCTGGGGAGGTGTTCTAGGGCAAAAAGCATTTGCCACACAAGCATGATGACCTCTGTGTTAATCCCTATAATCTGTGTAAAAGCCAAGTACATAGCATGAGGGTTTGTAAGCCCAGCGCTTCTACAGAATCCCTGGGAGCTCTTGGGCCAGCCAGTCTGGTTACACATAGGCAGAAACATCACAGAAACTGTCTCTATCAAGGTAGAAGGCAAAGACCAGCAGTGAGGTTGCCCTTCTCCCTCCGGGCATGCTACATGCGCACATACACCACACAACAGTATTGATCTCAGGTACTCGTCCCATCTTCTTTCTTCCTGTGCATTCACGTGGGAACTCAGTTTTCCGAAGTATATCTTTCTGCCCTTGGCACAGCTCATACCAGGTATTGTCTATGCTTGATTCCTATGCTGCTCCAAAACTACCTTAAACTATTGCTCTAACTTGAACATGTTAATTGTTTAATAGTAACTCATATATCAAATTTTATACCATTACTACATACAAACTTGAAGGTACCATTTAAATTAACTTGCATTCTGTGAATTTTTCTTTTTTAAAACTGATAAACCTAATAGCTACATTTTAAGGTTTAAAGTATTCTTGAAAGTATTTGCTTTCATTTTTTTTTTTCTTTAGACAAATGCTTTTCTGTAGAGTGACCCTTGGAAAGTCCTTTCTGCAATTCAGCACCATGAAAATGGCCCATGCTCCTCCAGGACATCACTCAGTTATTGGTAGACCAAGTGTCAATGGGCTGGCGTATGCTGAGTATGTCATCTATAGAGGAGAACAGGTATGTTGCCAATCAAACCAGCATGAGCAAGTCTCTAAACACATTCATGCAAAAGCAGAAGCCATATCTAAGACAGCACCTGAAGTCATTGCAGGCAGGCATAGCATGCTTTTGAATGAATGTCATGCAAAGCCCAGGACAGGAGGTGGTAATCACTCAGCCTTAACCAGCTAACCAAAATTAGCATCACTCACTAGGGACAAGTGGTTGAAGCAGGGGCATCATAGAGTAGAGAGCAGACTGAGGAGTCCAAGAGACCTATCCTTTAAAAATGAAAAACTAAACTTGGCATCTTACTTAGAGCCTCCGCCTAATGGAATTTTAGAGAATGACAGAACAAATCTGTTGAAGAAAATGTTGAAGTTCCTTAAAAGATGAAGTGTACTTAGTGTTTTTCAGGGAGAGCACTTGTCTTCCTAACAGGTAGGCTTCTCCACAAGGGTCACACTAGCTGTGGTATCTGGTAATTGCATCGTTACCGTAAACAGTCTTTCCTGAGTTGAGAAAACTCTCCTCTCCTAATCTGCTCATTCTCTCTAAATCATACGTAATTCTTAAATCATACAAGGTTCAAAACTCATACATGATTCAAGAACACATGGATGTTTAATCAGAGGATATCATGGATGGCATTGCTTCTGTAAGGTTGAAAGATAAACTGAAATTGGTGTATTCCTGAAAGGAAATTGGCTTTGATTGTGACTTGATTAGACTTAAAATATCAGGAGCGGCTGGAATGAGGCTCCCTGGTGTGGTAGAGCACTGGCCTCCCTGCACAAGGCTGGACCTCCTTTCCAGCGCTTGTAGGTGGGGAAAGGAGGAGCATCTGTTTGAGTGTCACTTCTGTGCTCTGCATCGGATGAAGGAGAGAGATTCTCTGTTATTGGATGCTACCAAGGGTTTGTGCCTTTTACTGACTTATTTAAGGGGCAGAAGAAAACACTATAGGATGGTTTATGAAAGTGGTTCTTCTCCAGTATCCAGAATCTCATTCAGGAAGCCATGACATCTCTTGGACAAGAAAATGGAGCTTCAGAGATTAAGTTTTAGCATTAGAAATGTGGCTGACAATTCTTGAAGCTAGTTAGTTACCCAAAGTGAGTTGTCAATTTTAGGAATTTAAACCAAATGTATACGCTCTGTGCTTTTCTAAGTAGTGTGGTTTTAAATGACCTGATAGGTAATAAAGCTTTTTGGTTCATTCTGGCCTTTCTAATCCTGCAGCCAAATGATTCCCTTGCCCTAAAGTCCTCTGGGCTTTGTGTGATCAGGAAAGTGTACACAGAAACAATCCTGTCTCCTGATTGTCCTAATTGTCTGCCCAAGAGTCCTCAGCAGAGGAGCTTGCAGTAATTCATGCCTCTAGAATCTCAGACTCTGTCTGACGAAAGTGGATATGTGTCTAGATTTTAAATAGTGCTACCAGAAATCCATGTTCCTGGGACCCCTAAGTCCTGACGAAGTAACTTTGTAAGCAGAAAGAAGGTGCCAACCAAGTGTGGTGGCAGTCAGCTTCACTGGCACAAAGGGAAGCAGGAGCTTGCCCTCAGTTTTAGTGTGTAGCATTGCCACTGCACAGTTTCTAAGCTCTTATTTCACTTTGTCTTTCTTATATCCCCAGACAGATGGTAAGCAGCTTAGTAGCCAGGGCTCAACCTCACACCAGAGTATTTCACACATGGTAGAGGCCTCAAGCATGTATGTTACCACTAAATAAATCATTCCCTAACAACTAAAGCATCTAATCAGTATTGCCCTTTCTCCATTAGAAAAGAGGAAGTATCTGCAGCAGCTTGTTTTAATATTAGAAATTGAGATGCTGCCTTAAATCCATTTAGCTAAGCAGTGTGGATTAAAGAGAGCTACAAAAGCTGGCTGTTGTGGCACACGCCTTTAATCCCAGCACTTGGGAGGCAGAGGCAATCAGATCTGTGAGTTCAAGGCCAGCCTGGTCTAGAAGAAGATCCAGGACAGGCAGGGCTACACTGAGAAACCCTGTTTAGAAAGAGAGAGAACGCACTCTACAGAAGAACAATTATTAAGCCTTCAGATTGAAGAGTCCAGAGAGGTAGTTGGCCCTGATCATTTCAGCCTGGTCAGTTACTGATGGAAACCATTGGTGGTTTAGATTCAGACCAGAGGGCAGTGGACTGTAGAAAGGTCACTGGACTGTGGAAAGGGCACTGAACTGTGGAAAGGGTATTGTGAATGATAGTGTCACTTACATATCTAGAAACAGGAATTTTTAAAGCACATTTGTGTATTTTGATTTTCAAGTCCCAAGGCACCTCTTATGAGGGACCAGCCTATGACAGTGACAATAATGTTAACAGTACCACACACTATTCCTACTATACTAATCCTGTTCCAAGACTTTTGCATATAACTCTCACCAGACAAAACTACAAATCCCAATATTGGTGTTCCCATTTAAAAGTAAGGAAACCCAAAACACTTTTATAAAAAACAAATTCAATAAATCTACAACTGCTACTTTTTGTATTTTAAATGCCAAAAAATTCAGTTTATTATTATTATTATTATTAATACCTTTGATAATCTCTATATCTGATGCAAGTAGTGCATAAATTCTTTGGGGCCCCAAGCCCTTTGCCCAATTAAAGAATATTATTCTTCAGTCACAGGCCACTCTGAAATGCTGAGTCTAGTTTTATCATCATTTAGTGTTGGAGAATTGATATGTAGTGTACAGACTGAGGGATTTTTCACTCCCTGCATCCTAGTGGGTTCTCAGTGTTTCTGTGTGTGGTCTGTGATGGCCTCCACTGGTAGCAGCCTCCCATCAAGAAGTACTCTTCTCATGCCAGAATTGATCTTTCTGTCTCACGGACTTCAAGAGAGTAAAGACAGAGATAAAGACTGCTTACAATTGCAAGTATGAATCTGCACTATTATCCTTCCTATACAAGAGAATGGTTGGGACCATCATCCCTAGTCAGGCATGGTGATGGCTTTCAGCACTTGGAAGGCAGGGGCAGAAAGACAAGCCTTAGGTATGGAGCAGATGTGAGAACAGATTAGCCTACATGAGACCCTGTCACAAAGATACAAACGTCCTACTTCCAACCCCCCGACATTGTTGTCCTGTAGACTTTGGTGACTCAGCATATGTGTCCTTCTTTTTAGGTGGTAGAGTATGGGTTACAACATCCCCTATGGTTAATTTGAGCTCTAGATGGCAGAATTATTATTTGATTTACTAAGCTTCTTGACTACCTACTATGTATGGTGAAGAGGAAAGATACTGGGGCTTTCCTGTTGCTGACACTTGGCTAATCGAGGAACAGAGGGAACTTACAGTACTGAAAGAAGAAATACTGTGAGGTGTGAGGCTGGGGCTATTGGGTGCTGCTGGTGTGCAGAGTGATTGTTTCGTGCGAGCAGGCTCCTAGGTTCCATCTCCAGCCCTGCAAAGGGTGAAGCAGAGCAAAGTAGAAATACTACACAAATGACCTTATGGATGTGGGATACTTGCATGTTGTCTAGCCGAGCTCTGAGTGAGTGAGTCTCAACTGCTGCCCTGCCACACGATGAGTCGTTTGCCTTCTTGACCTTCCCAGGCATATCCAGAGTATCTCATCACCTACCAGATCATGAAGCCGGAGGCCCCTTCCCAGACCGCAACAGCTGCAGAGCAGAAGACCTAGTGCTGTCCCCTGAGAGAGGCAGAGTGATTCAAGCCTGCAACCGGATTACAGTGGATTGCCTCCAACAAAAAGTCAATGTTCTCTAAATCCCAACAGCCAAGAAACAAGTGGTTTGTCTTTTATAAAGCATCGCTAGAGTGGTGATGCAGAATGAGCGAGCACACTCTCCTGCCACTGTTCCCTGTGAAGAAACGTTTACTGGGCGGCCTTGACCATGTCTCGGGCTCCTTTCATTGCAGCTTCCCATTTCTACATCTTGCTTTAGAAATGGGTAGCTGCAATGAAAGGAGCCCGAGACATGGTCAAGGCCGCCCAGTAAACGTTTCTTCACAGGGAACAGTGGCAGGAGAGTGTGCTGACTTACAGGTTCTTGGTTCACACACTACATTTTCTTTGTTGTGTTTGGCACATTTGTAGCAGATAGACACTTGTGATGGGCTCATTTTATACTTTTGCCAAACATACATTATTGATGCTTCTTGTTGTAACTTTAAAAATGAGCCCGAGTCTTCCTGGGATATTTTGCACAGAGTCACACTAAGATCATTAGCAATGCAACCAGAGCTTCTGGCCAAGCAAGACACTTGTTCTTATGTCCCTGTTGTTGAATTTTGTATCTCTGCTTCTTGTGAGCATAAAAGCATCACGACTTAGTTCCCTTTACAAACTGCCCTGTCTTAAAAGGAAGCGTTCACAGGACCGTGCTACAGATGCCAAAAGAGCATAGCCAGGGAGAGCTTGAAGGGAGGCAGTCATGACTTCTCTTTCCTGGTGAAATGACTAGAGCACTGGAAGGGAGGAGCCCAGGGAGGAGGAGGAATGGAGCACGGGGATCTGGCTGCAGCCCAGCAGACCCGGGGAATGTCTATAAATATACGTCACTATCTTGACCACCACAATTGTCACCTGTAGCATTACCCTTCACTTCCAAAGTCAGGGAACTCTTGCACTTTGTTAGGTTCTCTGCATTTTACTCTCCTCTCTCTTTAGTTTAGGAAGCCAGGATTCAAACCCTAAGTGACAAATGTACACAAATGGAAGGACTTTTTGTTACTCCAGATTTGGCCTTTATTTTGAGTGAGTTTATAAAGATCCCTTCTCTCAATTTTTGAACCATTTCTTCAAAGTTCTTAATATATTTAGCGAAAACAAAAATTGAAACCAAAGGCTCTTTGACTTATTTTTTAAAATGCCACTGATAGAGAAACGTTTCTTTGTGAAAGTACTGCTTGTTGTAACAGCGTTCGCCAAGTACACATGACACTGAGCAGAGCCACGCTTCCTTCTCTTGCCCCGTGCACCTTAACTGAACACTGAATGGAGTGCAACTGTCTACTCAGCTTTGAAGCCAGAGTCACTAAGCAGAGAAGGAAAGTGTGACACCCGTAACCATTTCAATTAGAAGTCCTGAAAACAATTTTTTTTTACTTTTTTCTTTTTAATGCAAACATGTTAAACTGTGGCCACCTTCATTTCCTTGGCTCTCAAAATATACATTTCTCTATTTTTATTTAATTTTTGTTACCTTGAGCTCAATTCTAGAACTAGATATCCAGTCTAGTGTGAATTTCATAGTTTTATCTTGCATGCGTTCCTCAAAACTAAATCAAGAATTAGCCTCGGTTTTCACTTCTATTGGCGTCTCAGTGGCCTCTGCTGGGTGCTTGTGTTCTTGGCTGTGTGTTTAATAGTTACTAGAGTTCCATAGAAAGCTTCCAAATGTGATGTTGACTCAAAGACCTTTTCTCCTTCCTTTTTCTTCCTCCATTGACAACAGGTTAAACAAATTGCCATCAGTGTAGTTTTCGTAGCTGTGGTGTATGTGTTGTTTGGCCCCACTTGAATTAGTTTAAAAATGGTGAACCCAGCTGTGGTTTCAGTTGATATGGTGTTGACATGGAAGCATCAGAGCCTCATTAAAGATGAGCCACTATCTGACTTGGGTTCTGTGTTGTATCATCGGTATCATACCAACTAGACTAACCTGGCCCTGGCCCTGAGAAGTTAGTCTGTGGTTGACTAAACCACCAGTGCTGTGTGTCTTGAAGTTCTGTGAGGGTAAAGACACTGTATCAGGAAGACTTCTGCAGTGCTAGTGGTCTCATGAGGACTCACATACGACAGAGTGCACATATATGATCTGTTTAAGAAGGGTAGATCCAGCTGAGTGTGGTGGCGCACGCCTTTAATCCCAGCACTCAGGAGGCAGAGGCAGGCAGATCTCTGTGAGTTCAAGGCCAGGACAGCCAGGCTCTGTTACACAGAGAAACCCTGTCACTGAAAGAGAGAGAGAGAGTGGGTCCACAGAGCTAACAGATACTTTCAGAACTTGAAAACCAAAGGCATCGTAAGTATATTCAAGTTGGCAAAAAGGTGATTGTTTAGCGTTTCCTTGTATAGCTATATGGATATAAAAGCATTGCATTCAGCTGAAATCGGTTTAATTTCTTGTATGTGCATTATTTAGAACTACTGACAGGTTTGGGACTCTTCAGCTTCCCAGCAGAACTGCAGAGAGAAGGCAAGTGTCTGTGTCAGCCTTGTCCCCACGGCCTCTCCTGGATCCCTGATGGTGCCAGCTTCCCAGGTGTGGCCAGTTAGGTACTAAACTCAGGCATCAGTTAAGTACTCTGGACACTTTCCTTGTACTTTACTTTTGCTTCTCCCCAGAATTCTAATCTAGTATTAGAAGTATTTCTGTGCTTGACTCCATTTACCTTCTTCCTTCTTCATCTCTGGTCTTACATAAGGAATCCAGCTATCTGTTACTGTTCATATTGTTCATATCGAAACCGGAACTGGGTTTAGTCCTTACCCACTTTCTGCTCAAAAGATTCCTCCACTCTGCTAACAAATGGGAGCCTGGAATCCAGGGTTTTAATTCTGTGCAAAATCCTAGCAGTACAGCCAGGTCTCTTCCTTTGCTTTCCCTTCCAGCTCTTAGAACTCCGAGCAGTGTGAAGGACACTAGCGTCTCTCACAAAGCCACCTGGGCTCCACTGAGCTTCCTGTCACCGACTATACTCATTTCTCTTTGCTGTCAGAATATCGAAATGCATTTGGAATGTATAGAGAAGTGCCTGAATAAGACAAGCAAATTAACATACATTAGCATTTATTAAACTAGATATTACAAACAATAGCATTTGGCTAGTGCTAGAAAACAGCATTCGAGCGCAGTAAATTGTCCAGGGTTTCTTCTGTCTCAGTGTATTCCCAGTTGCATGAAGGGTGATTGGACATTGTTCCCTCTCCCCCCTTTAAACATTTGTTGTTTGAAGTCCTGTAAATGGCCTTGTAAACAAAAATGCTGTGTATTTTGAAGCCCATCCCCTTCCTGCCCTGACCCCACCCATGTACCCGGATCTCGCTCGTGCTGCAGCCTTGTCACTGTGTCCTGTGGGCTGGCCATCTTGCATAGAGCCACACACGGTAGAGTCACTCGGCACACACTTGAAATGACATAAAGATGGGTTTTCATGTCAGAAAGTGAAGGACTGCTGTTTGACGTTAAACCAGTGACAAAAACATGAGAGAAACTGAAAGTAACGTCTGAACTACTACTGATAGCTACAACTAGCACATGAAAAAGATTTATTTAAAAAAATAACATGCTAAAAAGTGAGGCTTCTTCAGCCAACTTATGCATTCTGCAATTAATACACCATTACATTTTTGTTGTTAAGAAAGCCTTCTCTATGGCAGAAACGTTTTAACGTTTTCAATTCTAGCAATGAAACATGAATCCATTTCTTAGTATTTCAAATGTATCAGTGAGTGGGCATGTCTCTTTATTTCATACCTGGTAAGTGCATAAGTGGGAGTATATTTTATAAGTAGTACTGTCACACACAGAGCTGATGTAACCAGTCAGTTTAGTTTCTCCCATGTGAACTTCTTCAGCCTCCAGGTCTTCTGGTTTGAAAGGACACTAGGATTTCCAAACCTGTAAGCTCGTGTCAGGGATTCATAGTATGTGATACCAGGTAGAGTTTTCGTGGTGTGGAAGTCGCTTTCAGTCATTTTAAAGTATGTACAGTGATGCATGAAACTTAGAAACTGTAGGCAGCTGCAGATTTTCTATCCTTTCTAAGATCCAGCGTGTCAGGGTGGGGCTGTGCTTGCACTTCCCCCAGAGCTCTGCGGAATTGAGAGCACTCACACTGTAGACAGTCCTGACCCTTCACCCTCCCACCCTCTTCTCTGCTGTACACTTCATGTCTCCTCTCCTTCCCACTATCCTTTCAGAGTTGTTTCTCATCTTCCAGAAACCTCAGATGGCCCTGAATGTCCTTTGTTAGCTAGGTTTGGTAATGGAGTATACTGGAACCTCTCCCAATGTGCAAGAAGAAAAATTAGAAAATGCCACAGTAAAAAGAAGGAACTGAAAAATTTGAAGGTAGTAGCACAGACCTCTAGAAGGTGACCTTGCTGTATATAAGTATATTCACTACACAGAACACTTAAGCTCTTCTTGTGTGTATGATACCTGCTTCTGCTCCCTCCCAGTGTTTTAAGCTCATCTTCATGGTAGTAATATTTGTCTTTGATACCTACAAAACTAAAAAGGTACTTTATTTGACAATGTCTCTCAAAAACTTAAAAAAAAAAAAAACAGCTTTAAGGAAATCTAGACTGTCCCTGGCAACAGCATTTGGAGTCGTGATTGTATTTTCTTACTGTGATGTCAGTCTGTGTAAATAACCAGTGTAGTGGCCCTTTGGTTTGTTGTTAGTGTTCTTTTTGTTTTTAGTCTCTGTGTGACCCACCAGTGGCAGGGGTTCCAACCCCATTTGTCCTTTTGTTTTTGCATTTGTCTGTAGGCTTGTCAGACAAAATATAAGATGCCCAGTTAGATTTGAATTTCAGGCAGTTTTTAGCTCAAGCATATTTCATGCAATATTTGACATATCTGTACATTTTTTTAAAATGTTTATTAACTTATCTGAAATTCAGATTTTGACTGACTATCCTAGATTTTTGCTTTATTTGTAGTTTTTCTAAATCTGATATTCCTAGCAGTTTGATCACAAAAATATGCTCACACCATGTAAATTCTCTGGTCTTCATAGCTTTTGCCTGGAATGTTAGACCTTCCCCCTCACCTTGTACTTATTTCTAGAGGCGGGCATCACGGCACTTAGCCAGCCTGCATGGTGGCCTCCATTAGAACGTCTCTGCGATGACATGTGACCTGTAGTGTGCTTTGGCTTAATGTCTAACTCACAGTACTTGTAACGGATCAATAGTCAATAAAAACCATTGTAAAGTCCACCGTGTGTATGTAGGGTTCAGCTTTTAAGTGTTTCCTTTTGTCCCGTTTTGTTCATGTCAGCTTGACCACCCATAGCACAGCTGACCTAAACTGTCAAAATTCATGTCATGGTTCTCCCTTCCTTCTTCCTCGCAAGATCCCAGCTTGAAGTTCCTTATCACCTATAAGCCCCTGGGAGAGCTGTTTCAGAAATACAGCAGTAACAGTAAGCCCACGTGGGAGCCATGGAAATACAGCAATAGCAAGAGAAACTTCAGGAAAGTATCTTAAAGAGCCATGGTCTTCGGGGTCTGCCCCGAGAGCAGCTCCTAGGCCCTCCCAGCCAGGAGGCCTGGAGGAGAAAGGTTCTGTTACATGCCTGGGAAACATCCAGGATTAACACAGCTGAGTGTGGTTTGTTAACCTGCAGGCCCAGCACTCAGGATGCTGAGGCAGAAGGACCACAGGTTTCAAGCCAGTCTGGCTTGCATGGTAAGACATGCCTACCTTGTCCCCAATAAACACAGACCGTTCCTGTCTTCTCTCTACACCTAGTGATCTTTTAGGTAGCAACTTTAAAGCTAGATGTGTATCTGTGACTTCCCTACCAAAAGGATTGTCAGAGGTATGAATGATGTGCTTGGAAGCACTCTAGTTCCTGTGAGCCTGTAAGATGCAGAGTGGGTTCATGGAAGACAACTGGTAGTTCAAGAATTTACCAAGGGCACAGATAGGCAAGGAGGTTACTGAAACACTGCCAGGAAGCAGTAGGGAATCGTCAGCTGAGGGAGTGTGTGGAAGTACTTTTATAAAGGGAAAGTTAACTTAGGGACTGGTGTGGGGTCCATATTCAGGTGCACAGGTGAACATCTTACTATCTTATCGGGTAGTAAATTTTACAGCAAAAGTAGTTTCTTTTGAGACTGGCCACTTGAGTAAGGTGCGATGGGGCACTAAGGGGTCAGGCTCTGAGTGGTCCTGGCCTGGTGGTTAAAGTGGGGAAATTTTGCTTTCGGAGTTTTGTTGCTGTTTTTGGTTGCTTGCTTGCTGGCTTGTTTTTTTCCCATTTGTTTCTCTTCATGCTCTGTGTACATTGTCACTAATCAAATAACACTAAAAAGTCTTTTTAATCCCCGTTTCACAGATAAACTTGAAGGTAAAGCAACAAAATAATTTGTATCTGAGTACTTTCCACTGTAGGCCTAAGTATCAGCCGCTGTAGGCTGGTCCTTGATTACGTGTGATGTTAACATGCATGTGTAGAAATGAAACAGCCGGTGCCACTGTGTTATGTCATCAGTGTCTCTCATGAAGATCGGGTTCAACACCCCAAGAAAGAAACTGTTCTTTGGGTTCCTGTTAGAGAGTAGAGGTAATCAGAACTGTACACCAGCGACAAATACAACATGAAGTAAACAGCTTGGAATTCCAGCAGCTCAGTACTACGTATGCTTTTATAGTTTGACCTCACTGTATGCAGTGGCTTGGTGGGGTGTAAATCACTTTCCAGGACTAAATAAAGCACTTGTGGGGCTATGGTACAGACCTGGTTGGTTGGTTGGTTGGTTGGTTGGTTGGTTGGTTGGTTGGTTGGTTGGTTTTTCAAGACAGGGTTTCTCTGTGTATCCCTGGCTGTCCTGGACTCACTTTGTAGACCAGGCTGGCCTTGAACTCAGAGATAGCCACCTGCCTCTGCCTCCTGAGTGCACAGACCTGGTTTCTAATACCCAGAACCCATGTAAAAGCAGTAATATCTGTAATACTAGCACTCCCAAGAATATAGAGACACATAAATGCTGCAGGAGTTCACAAGGCAGTGCAGTGGGATAAAACGAGAGACCCTGCCTCAAAGTGGGGACTAACACTTAAAATTGGCTTCTGATTGTCCCATGCAATATCGTGGCATTCATACACATAAATGCATGTGTGCATACATGCATTTATACACACAAGGATTTGTTTACTTTTTATTCTTTGTGAGTTTCACATCATGCACCCCAGTATCACTAATCTCCCCATCCCTTTGTGTCTACCCTCCGTCTTTGCAACCTCCCCCCCCCCAAAAGAAAATTTTAAAAAAAATAGGCTGGGCATGATGGTACACGCCTTTAATCCCAGCACTCAGGAGGCAGAGGCAGGTGGATTTCTGTGAGTTCAAGGCTAGCCTGGTCTACAGATTAAGTTCCAAGACAGCCAGGGCTGTTACACAGAAAAACCCTGTCTGGAAAACCCAAAGAAAAAAATTTTTAAAAGGAAAGAAAAAATAAACCAAACAAAAAACACCTCATCGTGTAAGCTGTAGTGTGTCACAGTGTATCCCACAGTGTGCCATTTTGTCCACACATCTTTACTTGTATGTGTTCATTGAAATTTGTCATTGGTCTGGTTTGAGCCCTCTGGCTTCTGCTACTGTATCACTGGATTCTCACCTGGTGGAATATCCTGATGTTGCTTGTGTCATAGAGATCCTGCAACTTTGGATCTGCAGGATTGGCCCCCTCACATGCTCCAGCAATTCATAGATGGGGTAGATGTTGGGCTGGACCAACTCAAAGCCCTGGATCTGGGCCTGGGCAGTAACCCGCCTGTTCTGCACCCATACTATCAGGGCAAGCTGTCCATTACTGCCCTTGCTAGCTCACCTAACTGCAGCTGTCAACAGGCAGGGCCAGCTCTCCAGCTCTCATGTCTTCAGGGCGAACTCACCCATACCCTTGCTACCAGGCCTAGGGGAGGCAAGAGCCCCTCTCCTGAGTGCTGCAGCCATGAGGGTTAGGACCAGCTCTCCTGCCTACTGCAGGTGATGAAGGGTAGAGAGGGGACATCTCTCCCTCGCCACACCACCTTGCAGTAGACAAGTGGCAGGGACACAGAGGTTTTTTTTTTTTTTAATACTTGCTAAACTGGATTGGATTTGTTTTTTAAAGGAAATTATAATCAAAACAGTCCCATGAATATAAAGAGAAACATTTTCCTTGCCACCAATTTTGAAAAGAGTGTAGGAGTGGGCTAGACCAGGCTGGGCTCAAACTCAGAGACCTGCCTGCCTCTACATCCTGAGTGCTGGGATTAAATGCTGTTAGTGTGAACTTTTTAAACTATTGCTTACAGTGTCGGGTTAGAGCCAACGTGTTCTGCTCAAAGTGTTTATAAACCTTTATCATTGGCCTGGTTCACTCTAATTTTATAGTCATAACATGCCAAAGGAGCACATAAATCTATTAGAAGTAACAGAAGCTAAAAGCTAGTACAGTATGTATGGAACTTTTTTTTCTTTCCTGAGAGGGGGTTTCTCTGTGTAACAGTACTGGCTCTCCTGGAATTCACTTTGTAGACCAGGTTGGCCTCCAATTCACAAAGATCTGCCTGCTTCTGCTTCTGCCTCCTGAGTGCTGGGATTAAAGGCTTGTATCACCACAACCAGCAGAGCATGATTTTCAGATTTATTACGATTCTTGACATGCCAGGCCGTGGTGGCGCACACTTTTAATCCCAGCACTTGGGAGGCAGAGGCAGGTGGATCTCTATGAGTTAGAGGCCAGCCTGGTCTACATAGAGAGTTCCAGGACAGCCAGAGCTACACAGAGAAACCCTGTCTCGGATTCTTTTCTTGACATAGAATTGATTTACACAGTAGGGCTGACCAGCTTTACTTTGCAGTTCTGCATATAAAGCATCAAGTATGAGGAAACTGGTGTGAGTCAGGACCTTGAGCTTTGGAGAGGCTGAATGTGGAGACAAACAGCGTACCATACACCACTCTTTCAGACGATTCCAAGGCAAGTTCTATGAACACTATTTGCCTCTCCTCTCTGTTCAGTGGGAAGACTGTAAAAGTTGTTCAGTGGTTATACCTGGATGGTGTAAGATGTGAGACAATGCTACAAACTGAATGCTTCCGCAGTGCCAGTGTCTCCAAATAACTCCTTGTGATAGGATGGGCACTCTAAGGAGTTCCCAGAGACTCAGGTCCAGCAGGGGTCCTGACCTATACCACAAAAATGAACTGGAAGACAGGAAAGGGCATCAGAGACAGAGTGGATGGGTGTGAGCATTAGAGATGCACACTGCAGTCTCTTAATGAGCTCTTATATGACCATTGTGGCTTTTGAAGCACATCATTCAAAGGATGTTATCTATAACTGAGTTTAATGATGAGATGTTCAAAGCAGCAGTTACTTCTACTTACTCAAGCATTTCCCTTTGTAAGTGAGAATGTAAGGTGTTTTATGAGGTTCATTTCAGTTTTATGAATGAGCAGAGAGAGCTGATAAACCATAAGGTCAGAAGAATGTAAGACGTGTGTTGACCCTAAGTGTAATGCATTAACTGTTCTAGTAGTCTCATTTGAGGTGTTTCTTCTTGGTATATATAGTTCTGACAGCATGTGGCTTTGCCACAATTTGGACAGTGATGTTGAAAATCTTGGCTTTCCGTTTCCTTTCTTTCCTTTTAATGCATATCCAGAGGAATGAGGGGCTGCTCCTTTTTGTTGTTTGCTGGCCTTGCCTCCTTAGAACACTGAAGAATGTGAATGACTGCCAGAGTGTCGGCAACTGATTTGTCCACTGCAGGGTTAAGGTGAGGCCTCAGCTCTGCCATCTGGAGCCGCAGCCTGGTTCTGTGACTTGCTAACCAGGGGATGTTGCTTGCTGACTTGCCTCAATTTCTCATCTTTAAAATGAATATTCTTACTATGTCATATAGCGTATGAGAGAACTAAGTGACCTTTTTTATTTAATCTAAAAACTGGCTCTGCTCCCCTCCTCAGTCCCCAAGAAAAACCACCATTGGCTTGGAAGGGGGCTAGAAGAAAGCAAGTCTGTATAAACTGCCCAAGATCTAACCCTACTGTTCTCAGCCAGACCAGAGCCCAGGTTGCTCCAGATGTAAAACAGATTCAAAAAGAAACCAACCCTCAAATTCTGGTTCCTCCTTACAGTGATGTTGTAAGTTCCAAGAATTTAGTGATACCAAAAACCCTTACCAGCTAGTCTGAGCATGTACAAGCTTACAGTGTGGCCCAGGTTCTCTGACATTCTCATCCTGAGTGCAGCAGAGTGGGTAAGACATGGAATTTAGGCCTGACTCCAGGGCCTCAGTAAACTCAGCTTGCCTTGAAGCATAAGAATGGGCATCTCCATGCATTAAACTGGGGTGCTGTTTCTGGAGGATGAACCAGCGGGGACACGATGTGACCACTCAAGGGAAAGTTGTGTTAGCTTCTCACTGAACTTACTAAGTTTTTAGAAAGTATCAGTGTGCCCAAGCATGTGTGTGTGCCCCCACATGCATGCCAGGGTGCACATGTGGAGGTCAGAGAACAGCTGTGTGGACATGTGGACTTACGTCTCTCCTACCTAACTCAGGTCAAGCTTTCAGAGAACTTTATCTGCCAAGCCATCTTGCTAGGTGGGCTTCTTTTACAGAGAGTACACTGGCTCCTGGGGCTGGAGGCTTCCCTTAGGGAACAGCACTCGTACCTAGCAATGCTGGGTGAACTGCCCTTTTTTTTTTTCCTGCCGTGTCTCTAACCCCTTTCTCAGTGATTTTATCTATCCATTTATTCAATAGATTCTGTTTCCTCCCTACAAACTGTCTCTCCCACATGGGCTCCCTTCTCCAACTGGACGCTCTGGGACATCCACTGGACTTTTGCCATTCAGGAAAGTCCCTCTGCCTCTTGTTCTTCTACCACAAAGTCCACATCTCTCCCCCACGCCCTGCCATTATAGTCATATAAAAACAGATCTTTAGGGTTCATAAGATACTAAAGAGGCCTAGACTGGGCGATCCAACCAGTTCACACGGAGGTAGATGTTATCTGTTCCATGTACTGTTAGAGCAGCAAAAACAGACTTAAGGCAGCCCTCCCTTATTCCCTCAAGTTTTCCCTCCACATTTATTCCTCTGAATGGATATGCGCTTCCCCAAATCCTGCCAATAGAGTTCCTGTGAATTATGTTACTTTATAAATTGTCACTAGTTAGCCCCTCTTTTACATGAACATAGTATATGCTATTTTCCACACATGTTGTTTTCCATAATATACCTCTTACCCGGTTCTTAAAATTTATTGTAGGCATTTTATCTTTAGATCCGCACTGTAAAATGGATCTTTTTTTTTTTTTATTTTCACTTGGCATCTCTGTACAGGAAAGGAACATTCCCTCCCCAGTTTTGTAATTACCAAATTTTATTAGACTGGTTTTTCCAAGATCTTAAATACTTATAAATACAGTAGAAGTTTTGTTTTGTTTGGTTTTCTGAGACAGGGTTTCTTTGTGTATCTCTGGCTGTCCTGGATTCCCTTTGTAGACCAGGCTAGCCTTGAACTCACAGAGATCTGACTGCCTCTGCCTCCCTCCCGAGTGCTGCTGGTATTAAAGGTGTGTATCACCACACCTGGCAGGAAAGGTTTTGTTTTGGGTTTTGTTTTTTTTTTGTTTGTTTTGTTTTTTTGAGACAGGGTTTCTCTGTGTAGCCCTGGCTGTCCTGGACTCACTTTGTAGACCAGGTCAGCCTTGAACTCAAGAGATCCACCTGCCTCTGCCTCCCAAGTGCTGGCATTAAAGGCATGCATGCACCACCACACCTGGCAGGAAAGTATTCTTACTATTTAGTAAGAATTCTTACTATAATTTGGAAGAGCCATACCAATGAAATCTGATAAAACTGATGAGCATGTGTTCCACAACCAGGTTTTATATAATCAGCATATTCTCTCTAGCCTTGAAGCAATTTTATTTCCAGTCTTCAGACTAAGAAACAAGTACAATTGCCTCAGATTCTGAGCCTCAGACCCTGGACCTCCTCCATGATAGCCTTATGATGTTGCACCTTCTTCTACTCTAGCCCCCTTTCCTCATGTTTTCATGCTGGGTAACACTGGCCTCTTCTTTTGAACCATCCGTATCTTCATCTCCTACACTTTCTGCAGTGTACAGTAGGTCCCTGCAGGAAAAGATCGCCCTGTTACCTAGTATTGGCTCTTTCTGACTCTGCTGGTGACCAGCCCTCCCTCACAACAGTTTTCATCAGCCTGTCTCCACTGCATATGCCACTACATGGGCATGGCTACTTCAGGTCCCAGTTCCTCCTCTTCCAAGTTCCAACAGCAGGGTGGTTTCCAATGAGAGTCCACAAAAGCAGAAATGGTGGAAAATGTATTTATTTTTCTTCAAATGACCTCTTCCAAGCAATAAATAAAAACAGACATGTTTGACTCTTCTTTAAAAAAAAAAAATCCCCTAAACTATGTACATCCTAGAGAAATACAGGCATATCAAATGTAGAAATGATACCACTCAGAAAGATGGGGCTATTTACAAGTTACTAGTATTGCATTGTTATCTTTCTGAAGTTCCGTGAATGATTCATGAGCTCCAAGGAAGGGCAGGACACTGGAAAGGAGGACTTCAAAACAGACACATACTTTCTCCATCTTTCTTGGAGACAGTTTAAGGAAATACATCAACACTCAGACACTATACTGAGCCCACTCAATTGTCTACAAATTGGTTCCCACTCAAGGGGCTCCCTCAAAGAAGCCACCTCACCCCTCAGCCAGCTGTGGATAGTGGAACCACACTTCCCCTGTACCTAAGCTCTGCTGACACCTGTTTCACAATCTGGCTGTTTGTTAGCAAGACCGGGTGCCTCTCAGAATGTCACTATCCAGGAGCAATGGCATCTCCAGAACTTGGCTTCACGATGAAAGCACCTAGGAACATTAACATATTGGCATCTGGGTCCCACCCACACAAGTCCTGTTTTATTTGGTCAAGGGTCACCTAGATAGAACTTTAAAGATTACAGGTGATTGATGAGTAACCAATATGAACTACTGTATCATTTCCCCTTGGATTAACCATCAGTCTTCCCTTCCTCCTGCCACTTTATCACTAAATCACTTCCCCTGGCTTCCCCAGCCTTACTGAAAGCCAAACAACAGAGTATTAGGGGGTTGGGGGGAGAAGTGGCTCTGTTCCTCTTTCTCTGGCAATGGCTTTCTGACATTCCAAAACTTCCCATCTCCAGAAATCAGTTCATAGACAGACAGGATACTGTCTTTTGAAACTAGCCACTGGAATGACCCTGGAACAGGGTCTTCATTAGAGCTATTCCAAGCCATCAAAGAAACTTCTGGAGACAGAATAACAGTTTTTTAAAGGTGTCCGCCCCCCCCCCCTTTTTCCAATCAAACCAATGTCCTATTTTCTTTCTAAGAGTTTTAGGTGTCATGCTGTTATCAAGTACAAAGAAAATGACTTTATAAATAGCCCCTTGACACTGTCATAGATCGCTTGAATTAGGAAGCAGGGGAAGGACATTTGGAGCTCCTACTGCCTGTGTAGCTGGAATTCAGTCTGGGAACTAGGACACATTTGGCAAACACACTCATAAAAAGTGAATGTAGTTAGTCTAAAGGCTATCTGCCCTCCAGAAACCCTTACGTTCTTGGAACTCAGGACTTGTCTAGCTACAAAACTCATTTAATTCTTCACCAAACATGAAACAACTGCCAGGAAGCAGGAAGAAAAAAACAGGACCATCCAACTAGGCAGTCTAGAGGGCCCACCATCAGGGAGCTCGGTCCCTTCATGCCTTCAGCCAAGCAGCAGTCAGGGAGGCAGGGCACCACTCGTCTTTAAAAAAAAAAAAAAAATTCAGAAGTGAGGACTCTGAACTCACCGAAAGCCAGGATTTGACATAGGCCACTGATACAAGTGATGCCAACACAGGTTCACAGTTCACAGAAAGAAATGTCATGAACCCAGGCTGTCAGGGATTTTGGATGAGAAAGAGCATTCCATCAGGATTGTGACATTGAGGCTTGAAGTTATTTATGTGAGATCAAGAATGTTCACAGATCTAGAGTCTCAAGGGGAGGGTGGTAAACATGCTTTCATTTCTAACAAGCCTCCAGTGACTTCTCAGTGGTCACTCCATCACAATACTGTTCCCCACTACTACAAATGAAACCGGTTCCCTCCCCCACCCCACCCCACCCCAAGCCTTCCCCATAGAAAACACTTATTGCTCCAAAGCCATTCTTCCATTTTGAAATGGCTCCTTAAAAATGGTGTCAGCCCAATTAGAATCCAAAACGACAGGTCACCCAGGATCATGTCATAGGGGCCAGCAGCCAGCCCCCAGTCCCCTGATGCTCTCTCACCCTTTAAGGAGCCCCGAGTCATGGCAAACTCATCTTTTTATTCAAGAGGGCTTTTGAAAGCATTCACTTGTCAAGACAGGGATTTCACAACAAGAATATCTTGGTATACTTCAAGTAAATTCCTAAAACTGAAAACTCTGATTTATCTGAGGGGGGGGGGGCAGCCAACTCACAAAGGGATTTGTTTTCATCTTTCGAGATTTGGCTCTGATGAGGGCCTTGGCAAACGATTCACTAGGAAAATCTGAATTGCACCCAGTTTTCCACGAGCACCTTAGAAAAGATGGCATTTATCACAGACAATATCCAAATCTTAGGCAAGGAGAGAAAAGTTCCATGGCTTGGGTCAGTGGGCCTAGGAACCAGCTTTAAAAGTGACCAACCACAGACTTTTTTTCCTCCCACGTCACCCTCCTTCTCGATGGCAGCAATGCAGGATGGCGGCCATGGTAACTGGCAGAAACCCACAAACCACCCACTCACGTCTTTGTTGCTAGCACACCTGTATCTCTGCTCTTCTGTGTGACCTGCAAAGAAATACATTCCAAAGTCACCAGACTCCTGCACACACACCCTGAAGTCCTCAGATATTCATTAAGCATAATTATCCAGTTGGCGGCTAATTAGAAGTGAATACTGTGGCTTAGAAGATCTAGAACCAAATTCCTGTGACCTCAACAGAAGAAGGGCACACCCACAGAACCAGGCACCACTTCTAGCAAATTCGTTCTCTCCTCTTTTCTTTCCCTCTCCACTTAATAAAATTGGCTGGGCACATTTGCCAGATCTGTGAGTTTCATAACTTCAAGCTTGACTGCTTTAAAAAAAAAAAAATGAGGTAAATTTCTACCTACAAAGTAAAAACTGACATATAAACCAAGTCTTCCCTGGCTGCAGACACTTGCCGTTATTGCTCTGTGTTGGAGTGTCTTGTTTGTTTGTAATGTGTGTTCAAAGTCGTTATTGCCATTCTAGCTGGCCCTGTGGTTGGCCAAGAAGAAATGGATGGGGACAGAACAAGGTCACCTGGTATCGTCTCCCCCCCCCCCCCAAACTGGTCAGTCCTTGTTTGCTGCCCACATGTGGCTCGCGCAACCCTGGCTGAGGGGCCGACTCTGGACTTGGTGGTCCGGGACTGGTCCTAACAGCTCGGGGAGGTGGTGATGGGGCTGTGCAGGTACGGCAGGTTACTGGGGGCTGAGTGCACACCCACAGACACAGGGAAGCTGAAGACGAACTGCGAGGTGGGGGTGGGAGTGGCCTTTCCCCTCTCCCGCAGGGGTCCGGAGGGGCTGGCGGCCTCCGCGGCGCAGGACGTGGTGGTGAGCACCTGGGACTCGAACTGCAGCAGCTGCCCCATGAAGCTGAAGTTGGGCGAGATGACGCTCCTGCGCTGCTTGACGAACTCGAAAGCCTCCTCCAGCTTCACTCGCTTCTTCATCATCAGGTAGGCCAGGCAGATGGTGGCTGACCTAGAGATGCCGGCCTGGCAGTGAACCAACACTCGCCCTCGGCAGTCCTTCACTGCGTCTGAGGCAGAGAGAGTGTCATGATTAAGGGCCCTTTGGTGGACCTGCTGGAACCACCACGGGCAGGCGCAGGGGGCAGACGATGGGGGGTGGGGGTGGGGAGACGAAATGCCCTGCAGCAGTGCGCCTGTGGAAAGGGACAGCTATGCTGCTAGGCTGAGGAGAGAAAGACGTGGAACCCCACCATTCCAGAGTACTAGAAAGTACTTAGCCCAAAAAAGAAAAAAATATATATATTTTTTTAATAAGGACACGCCAGTTAGATCAAAGAGAACAGTGATGCAAGTCTTTTGCCTTCCTCTCCATACAAAAAGCCTTACTTTGTACCAGTGTGGAGCCATGCAAAGAGGTGGTTGGCTCTTCAGCCAGGCACGGGTAATGGCTCCCAATTCCCACCACACACAAGTCACGCATGAGTAGGCAGGGCCTTTCTGGTGAAGGGCAGTGTTTTGGTTGAAATCCCCACAGGCTCAGGTATTAAGGCATTGCTGGAAAGGTCGAGAAACCTACACGAGGGGGCGGCCATGCTGAGGAAATGGGATAGTAGGGGCAAGCCTTGATAACCCGGCCCGACTGCAGGTGTTCTCTGCTTCCTGACCGAGCCTGTAATGTCATGAGCGCTTGACACTCCTGTCACCAGGTCTTTCCCACCATGGAGGACCATGTCCCTCTTAAACTGCAAGCCAGAGTCAATTTCTTCCCTTAAGTTGTTTTTTGTCTCAAATATTTGGTGACGGCAATGACATAAAACAAGGGGAGTGTCATAGCCTGCACATAACGCACCCACAGGTCCCTGGGTGTCCCCCTCGTGACCCCGAGGGAGAGTAGGCAGCCTACCTATGTACTCGATGGCTTCCATGAACCAGGAGCTAATGTCAGCCTTGTGGTTGTCTTCCACCGGGATGCACTTGTACTGGTAGTGACCCTCAAAGTGATTGGGGCAATCCGAGGAGACATTCAGCAGGGCCGTGATCCCGAGGGCGTCGAGCATGTCCCTGCGGGCAGCGTGGTAGGCGCTGCCGAGGTAGAGGAAAGGGAGGATCTCCACAGGACCCCCCTTCACCAAGAACAAGCAAAAAGATCCAAGTGAGACATGAGTGTCAGCAACCAGGACCCTCCCACGGAGGCAATCTGAGGAGGCCTTCGAAGGGCCTGGGGGAGAAACCTGACAGGCAGCGCTTTCCCAGCTCTTCCTTCACAGCTTGGGTTCAGTGGGACTCCAGCGGGCAGGGGCCAGGTATGGTCAGGCCTTGTGGGCACCACCCAGCCAGCTTCCCATGACCAACGAGGCAGCTCACTGGGCCGCACTGGAAGTTTGAACTACATGTCCTGCGGTTTATGTCTACAATCCATGTCACCTGAGAGGAGATGTCTCAGACAAGAGATCATGGTGTGATGGGGCACTACTGTCCTAACCTCGAGATAAAATTTATTGACAGAGATGGTGGACTCTCACTCCATCCCCAGTACATCAGACTGCCTGGAAGGGTGGGTGGACATGGGCTCGAATCACAGTGGCTCAAGCTGATTTTTGGGGGGAGCATGGCTGGCACTCTAAGTCCACTCACTGGTCTTTTATAACTTGCTGGTATATGAGGGAGACCAGCAATTATCTCAAGGCTTTGTCCTTTCCAGAATAATATTCTCCAGCTCCCTATATAACACAGGCCCAAACAGGCCTCTTCTCTTGTCCACTCATACTTCCGGAGGCTAAAAGCCAGTGCCTGTAATACTTCCGGAGGCTAAAAACCAGTGCCTGTAATCCCAGCATTGGGAAGCTGAGGTGGAGTAACAAGGTCAAGGCCAGCCTGGGCTACAAAGGGAGAGACCCTGTCTCAAAACAAAAACAAAACAAAATAGAGTCTAAGCCAGAGGGATCTTTAAATTTTTTTTCTTAGCCAAGGATGAGAGAGGGGAGAGAAATAATTCCTAGGAATAAGTAGACCTGACCTAATACTCGGGGTTCACCACACTGTCTTCAACTTAAGGAGTTATGTTTGAAGTCTGAAAAAGAACTCGCAAAACTAAGTTCCTCCGTGCTCTCCGACGCTGCCTGAGCTGAACTCCGTCGGGGGTACTACTACACCTACCTGGTCGTGCAGTGGGGTCCCACAGGAGCTGCAGCCCAGATCCAAGGACTCAGTGGTGCTGGGGGGCACAGGTGGCGGGATGGCTGCCAGGGCCTTGGTTTTAGAACAGAATTCTGGGTACTCAGAAGAAAATCTCTCATAGCCACCTGTAAAGGAGAAAAGCGGTTCAGGTTAGTGGAGACATGGAGCCAGTATTAAGGAGAGCTACTGGTCCCGTCTGTGCCGCTAGGTGGCGCTGTGGACCTAGAAAATGGCTTCCGGGCTCGCCACCCCCCAGAGGTTTGGTCAGAGGACCCTATCAAGGATGGAAGGATGCTGGGGCCTTTGGAAAAGCTTTATGGACAAGTCTTCAATTTGAGATTAAACACACACAAAGGAAGATGTACACGGATATGCCTGAGGGACTTTTTTACAGAGTACCACGTGCAATGAGAGACCCAGAGCACTTAGACAGTTGTGCCCTGGACTGGGGAAAGGGGATTAAATACACCCTTTCGGTCTCCGAGTTGGGGCAGATGCCAACTGCACGATCTCTACCAGCGAGGAGCCACAAACAGGAGGAAACAGGGTACAAAAGGCTCCTGACGCACAGGTGGGGGCAAAGAAGGATTCTTCTGACCTGAGTGTGAAAGAGCCCTGCAAAAGATTATCCATGCATCTTCTGCGGAAGGAAGGGGTTTTGTAACAAAAAGATAGCGCCAGTTATCTGGTACAGCTGGTGCTGTCCCATAAGGGCCTGAGGGCAAGTGTGGGGAGGGACGCACTGTGGCTCTCATTTTCTGGTGACCTCCAGGACCAGAAACTATAATACTTCAGTACAGCCTACAAGTCAGGCATCAACCAACCACTCTCATGTACAGACCCACACAACTGGCTAAAATGGTACGTGGTTCCGCAGGTGGCTAGTCCTTACCCTGTGCCTGGCCCTGCTAGAAAGGCACCTCAGGCATTGTGCCCTCCAGCTCCTCAACTACCAATGGGCTGACATATGACAGATTTAGTCAAGCGCTTGGCCCCTAAATTCCAACACTAGAAAACTGCTTCCTGCTGTTTCTGAGAGAAAGGAGAAATCTCCCAGCCACATCACAAGGCTTTCAGAAGCAGGGCACCCATTTTTTTTCTTCTCTGACCGGAGGCTTTGCTTGCTCTCTGCTCACTCCTTCCGGATATAAAAGATATCTCTGTGGTCACAGTTCTTCCTGCTGAGTCACAGTGACCAGCCTCCAGAGGTGGAAGCCTGCAGACCTGGTACTGCAAGCGACGGATGTGTTTGTGGCTTCAGTGGCCATAGTACCCAAGGGGCAGGGCACCCTCTCCCTCCCATGAGAAATCCTTTTTCTTTTTTTTTTTTTTTGGTTTTTTCGAGACAGGGTTTCTCTGTGTAGCCCTGGCTGTCCTGGACTCAATTTGTAGACCAGGCTGGCCTCGAACTCGCAAAGATCCGCCTGCCTCTGCCTCCCAAGTGCTGGGATTAAAGGCGTGCGCCACCACTGCCCGGCGAAATCCTTTTTCTTAAAGCAGCTCAAAAAGGCAGAAATGATAATCTGAGGGAGGAAGGAAGGAACAAAAGAAGTCTGTCACCAAAGGCCCTTGGTCTCTACCAAGAAACTTCGGTTCACAGACCCCATGAGGGAAAGCAGACTGGCTGAACACCACCATCAATAAGGTCATTTGTCCCTCTATGTACTTGACTTCAAATTTTTAATGATTGTCTGTTAACAGCCATTTAAGCAATCAAACCAAAAAGAAAAAAAAAAAAAAAAACAGCAGTTCCTGGCAAAAACTTCCCTCCCGGAAGACAGGTATCTCTCACCTGAAAATAAAGGGTGGGGCCAGATTCTAAAGCAGGACCCTCCAGACTTCCTCAGAGGAAATGTTTCCACCCTTCCCATACAGGGCCAGGCCATCCTGAAGATCCAGAATGGACACCACGGGTTCTACAGACAGACTACAGCTCAGCCTCCTGAGTCATTAGCTGTGAACCCTACTACCAAGAACCTCTGTTGCCTCTGAGCCCCCTGCTCCTACTCGGCAAGTGATTAATCTCCCCTGGCACAGAATTCCTGGTAGACTGTTAAGCCTTTCAGATGACAGGAGTTACTAAAAACTAAATATCCCAATACTTCCTGTGTGTCAGACAGCCCTGTTTAAAGAGCACTAGGGTTATACACAGAGCAGACAAGGAAGCCACCTGGGTCTCACAGACAGGTTAAGGGCAGGGTCCAGCATTCACCCCTGGCAGCCTTGAAGTCAGACTTTGCCACCATGACCCTCTGCAGTCCTGTTCAGGCCTTTCCCTTGGGACCACTGCTGGCATCCCCAGATGTCCTATAAGACTTCTCATGCATACGCAAGGGACCCAAAATAGTGCTGACAACTAGGCTCCTGTCCAGACTGAGGTGGTCCCCAGTGAGCATTAGAGGACATGACCCACACTTAAAAGAAGCAAACTTAGTAGTAGAAAGCGTTCCCTTTCTCAAACATATCAGTTTATGGGCTGTCCAATGAGGTACTCGTAACCCTTTTCCTGATCATGATGTAATGGATCTGATTTTATTGAGACAGGGTCCCACTCAGTAGCCCAGGCTGGCCTCCAACTCATGGCAATCTTCCCGCCTCAGACTTCCCACTCCCCAAGTGCTGGGTTTATAGGTATGAACCACCCACCCCTCACCCCAGATACACAGCTTTAGTCCCCACCCCAACAACCCCCCTCTAGGAACCCTATTAATGGTGAAATTAGCAGCACCAACCAACTTGCCCTTGTAAAGCACTTCTACATGATTATCTTCATTCCCTCAGGGCTTGGCAGCCAACTAGAGTGGACAATTTATGGCTAGGAGGCCAGTACCATTTCTTACAGTGAATAGGGAAAGCTGCCTTGAAACATTTTTTCCCCTCATGCCCTCCTAACTAGCCCCACCTTTATGCAAGTACCATAATGGCCACAACCTCTGTAGTAAAGAACCAGTGTCAGATCACCCAAGTTTTATCCACAACTAACTCCACCATACACAAAAGGGCCAGGCTTTCCCTGAGCCTCCTGCCACATCCGAGAAAAGCAGAAGCTGGACATGATGCATATATCTGGTCAGTCTGTCCATCTCCAAAACATTAGGCATCTTCTGAATAACATTTCATAACATATGCCAATGAACTTCTGCCTGTTTTCCTTATGTCCTGTTGAATGTAATTTTGTAACAGATTTTTTAAAGGTCTTTACTTTAAAACACACTTCCTGAGACTGGGGATGTAGCATATGTAAAACAGCAGGCTGGGTGCACACACAAAACTAAAAATCAGCCAGGTGCTGTGCACACACCTTTAACCTCAGCAATCGGGAGGCAGAGGCAGGAGGATCTCAGTGACTTAGAGGCCAGCCTGGTCTACAAACAGAGTTCTAGGACAGCCAGGGCTACCCAGAGAAACCCTGTCTCAAAAACCCAAAAATAAAAATGAAAGAATAAAGAACTTATTTCCCCTTCTTATTATCTTTCAAACTGTAAGTCAGAAATGGAAAATTAGGCACAGAGCTTGCTTGAGGGTCAACTACATCTCCAGTTAGCTCCATGGCCCTTCTCTAATTCTTTTACACTCACAGCAAAGCATTTCAGAGTATAAACTATGACCATGAGGGCCTCCTAGCCATAAATTCTCCACTCTAGTTGGCTGCCAGGCCCTGAGGGAATGAAGATAATCTATGTAGAAGTGCTTTACAAGGGCAAGCTGGTTGGTGCTGCTAACACCACCATTAATAGGGTTCCTAGAGGGGGCCGTTGGGGTGGTTACTATAGCTGTGTGCGTATCTGTCAATCAATATTGTGAAAACCACCTAATCCATGGTCTTTCTCTGGTCCAGACAGGAAGTCTAGGTTGTCTGAAGGTCCTCCATCTCCAATGGAAACCTCCCTTTAACAGCAATCTTCAGACTGGGATTCCCAATTCAAAGACCCCGTCCTTTCCCAGGCCAGTTGGCTGAACACCCAAGGCAGCGGTTCTTAAGAAACCTGGGTGTCTCGACCCTTATTGGGGGGGGGTCGAAGAACCTTTTAAAGGGGTAGCTTATCAGATACCCTGCATATCCGATATTTATGTCACAATTCATAACCAGCAACATTACAGTTATGAAGTAGCAAAAAGATAATTTCATGGTTGGGAGTCACAACAACATGAGGAACTGTATTAAAGGGTCACAGCATCAGGAAGGTTGAGAACCACTGCCCTAAGGCCTTGCTTGGGGACCAGATCTTTCTTGCAATCCGTCCCTGCCCTCCCTTCCCCTGCCCTCCCTTCTATCTTTTGTGTCCAGCAGACTGACTGGCTTTTGTTACAGTGACTTCTCCACATTCCCTCTCTGCTAGGAAAGTAAAGGAGAATGGATATCCAGTTTTACAGGTTCGGAGTAAATATTTAGAGGGTTTTCTTGGCTCTTTTTTGACCACCTTTTCCTACAAGAAAGAAGGTCTGATGGTCTTAAGGATCAAGGAGAAATTCCACAGACACCTCCACCCTGACTTGCAAAAATCAGGCTCGCTTTATGCCAAAGCTGTACTCTCTCCCCTCATTGTAATTGCACAGCTAATGCCATTAGGCTTGAGGTTCTTGCTTAAGACCCTTCATTTTATAATTCTAACACTCCCAATCTCTTCCTGTCTGGGACACTGTTATATTTACACACAGAAAAGGCCAGTCATTCTCCCTCTGGGTACAAAAGGTAGGAAATGTGGGCAAGCCCCTGAGCTAAGCTCTTCCAAAGCTGGAGGAGCTAAGTACAGAGAAAGAGATAAGTAGGCACCAGCAGAGGCCCTGGTTGAATGCACCCCCTTCCTTCCCTCCCCTACTCAATTCAGGGTCAGGCCGGAAGACCTGAGGGCAGATGAGTTTTAACCAAGAGGGAAAGCTCAGTCTAGATGACTCTCCCAATAGCTCCAAACAGCCCCCCCCCCATAATTTTGCAATCAGGTTTGAATAAGAACTGAGGTCACGATGTAAATTCTAGGCAAGAGGCAAGACTGAAGTGTTCAAAGTCTGGTGTGTGGAACAACTGGTCAAGAACTTGTAATCCAGTTGCCCAAGCCTCCAAGGTGCTGAGATCACAGGAATCCATCACACCAGGCTAAAATCATTTTTTATGTAATAGGTCAATTTGTGACACTGGGGATACTGGCCCTAAAGAATTATCTCTATTAGAGTAAGATTTTTTTTCTTTTAAAAGACAGGCTATTTTAAAACTCCAACACAAACATGAAAGATGTAAACTGAGATAAAACCCGAAAAACTTAAAATTTTTTAGAAACTTCCTAAAATGCCTTAAAGTTGAAGTATTCCCCATGTTTTTTACTCACAAAAAGGAAATGTAAGATTTTTAGTTACTGCTTTTACCAAAACTTGATAAATGGTAGTAAATGTACAAGATTAACAATACTTTAGCAAAGTTTAATTCCTGCTTTTAAACCTTGGCTTGTGTAAATCTAAGTAACCAATCATTCTTTTAAGAGAGGGGAAAAAATGAGGAAAACTGAGATTTCTTTTAAAGGCAATGGGAGGGTGAGGTGACTAACTGATCTATGTCCTGGAAGGACATCACTTCTGAAACTGTTTTGTCTCCCCATCTCAAGGATGGCAAACACCTACCACATCTCCCTCCCATTTGCCCACCGTCTGGCCCCTGACTTCACCAGCAGAAAGGGCCCTGATTCCCCAAGCTAAACCAAGGGGTTAGGGATGGAGGGCTGGAAAGGCAGCTTGCTTAGTCATTTTCTTGCTGACCTCTCTACCAAGGCCTTTCAATAGCTGGTGGAGAGGAGGAGGGACTAGGTCGTAAATCAGCCCCACTAAGGCTGACAGACGTTCTCCTACATCTACAAAACATGGGGCAACCCCCCCCCCCCATACACACTCTCATTTTAGGCTCTTCCAAGAGTTGCTGAACTTCTGCCTAGGGCTGGAGTAAAGGTGGGTTAGCAGCTGTTCCTTAACAGTTGAAAACTAAGCAGTCCAGGCCTCTCGCCAGGCCTAGAGGGAAATGGCCTTTGGCTTTTAAGGAGCAAGAGGTGATCCTCCCGGCCCAACCAGGGAAGGAGGTGGAAGCAGAGATCAAGCGCGGCTTGAAGGAAATGCTGCCTTTCTGAGGGCCAGGCATCTGGCCATCCATTAGGGATGGGACTGTCATTTTGCCCAGAGGCCACCTGTCCTTTCCGGTCTTACGTCAATATTTGCCCTGAAGCATCTCTCAGAACTGGTCTGGCCTCCCGGTCTCCGGATCTGAATCAGGACCGGTAGAGTGCCACGAGCCACGAGGTTTAACCTTAAAAATATGCCTCCCTCTCCGAGCGCCTGGCCCGTCCCGGAGCCTGCGCCACGGAAGGAAGCCTAAGGGCTCAGGATCACCGCCCGCAGCTGCAGCTCCGGGGCGGTCCCCTCCGGATTTCTTCCAGGAAGAAAAACAAAACAACCCCTGACTCCACGTGGGGCTGCGGTACTCTGAAGCCGGGGCCACTGGAAGGCTTGGGCCCCAGCTCTGTCGGTACAACGGCTGAGGAATCCAGAATATCCTAGGCTCCCATAGGACTTTCACCCCCAAACAATTTCACCTTTCCCACCCGCGCGATCTCGACTCTTGGGTGAGCCGGCAGGCTGGAACAATAGCGCAGACGCTCAGGCTGTGGTCCAGGCAGGACCCGATCGAAGGAGGACAAGGGAACTGCGCCTGACTCTGGGCTCCGGGTACCGCCGCGGGATCCCGGACGAGTCTTCCCGGCAGTCGCTCCCAAAGCGTTTTATAGGGAGAAGGCTGAGAGACTGGGGCTCCGCTGGAGGAGCAAAAGGCGGCCCTCACGGGAAAAGAAAGGAAAGTCAGCAAAATCGCCTTAGCGGTTCAGCCTCAGGTCAACAGCAGCGTTTCCCCAGCAGCTGACGGGTCAAATGGTCAGGAAACAACTGCGGAGAACAAAGCCCCCCGCTGTTCCGCAGGACCAGCTCCGGCTCGCCCGCACCCAGACGATCCCCGGCGCTTTTCGGAGGGGACGGGAGAAAAAGTCTAGGGGAAGGGGCCAAGAGCCTCTGCAGGGAAACGGGAGGCTCTTCTACCGCGGAGGTCGAAAGCACCCCCTGGGTTTGGAAGCCGAGACCCGAACCGCGCGAAAGAATGCGCGGAATGCTGCGGCCGGGGGTCGCGGCGCAGCGCAGCAGGGGGCGCCCGCCACCCTCGCCCCCACCCCAGCTCGCCGCCCGCTCCCCAGCCAGCCAGAGGCCGGCACGCTCCGCCGGGATGGCAGGTGCGGCGAGCGACCGGTCCCTTCCTCCGGTGTCTGGCATGGTGCGCAATCTTTTGGGGGGGTGACTCTGACTTCTACATTTGACAGGCCACCTTCTCTCCGGCCGCCTTTTTCCGCCAGGGCTCGCTTCAACCAGGCACGCGCCGCCAACACAGAGTCGAGAATGGTGTGTGAACAAAAGGTGGTAATTCTCTGCTGCCGGGATCAGCAGCAGGAGGAGGAGGAGTTCTGCCTGGTGTCCCCCAGGACGGCCACTTCGGCCTCCCCTAGCCTGGCGCAAGGAGATTTGGCCGCCTTCCAAGAAAGCTCGGAGTTGAGACAGCGGGGAACAAGATACAAATCGCTCCCCAGATCTGCAACCCAGTTCTTCTTCCCTCATTCACCAAAGGCAGGATCTCCCGCACCTCAGCTCTCACCTTCCTTCACCCCTCTCTCTAGGGTTCTCCAGAAACAGGCCTCTCTGGTCCCAGCGGGGCTTTTAAGAGCGCGTTCTCAGCACTTGAAGCCAGTGGGCTGCGCAGAGGAATCGCTGCCAGCATCCAGGCCAGAACCGCTCATGTCAATAAACACGGAAACTCGGGAAGCGCGCGGATTTGAAGGCGACTGGGGGAAAGGCGCCAGCACGGCCTCCCCAGGACTTGGACTCAAAATCCACAGCAAAAACCGTGCACGCGGGCACGCACAAAGACGCGCAAGGGGACTCCCGCAGCCCGAAGTCACTCGGACACTTCTTCCCAAGCTCCACCAGGGCGCCAAGTTCCTTACACCTACCCCTCCAGCCCGCGCCCCGGCACCCGCGTTTTACCTTTAAGCAGGCAGATGTCTGTGCGCTCCGCGTTCCGGCGCAGCGCCTGCACGACCAGCGACACAGTGCTGTCCTCTCGGAGACTGTCGGCGCGCGGGCTGCGCTCGTCGTAGACGATGACGGCCGAGTAAAGGCCAGAGCGCAGGCGGGCGCGCACTTCTTCCTCGGCGGGCAGAATCTGCTCCAGGCTCACGGAGCCCTTGGCCCTCCGCCGCACGATGGTATTGCAGCGCACGTTAACCGAGCCTCGGATGTAGCCCGCGCTGTGAGCCAGAAACGGTCTGCAGTCCAGCAGCAGGCACTTGCCGCCGCTCAGCAGCCCCAGGGCGCCGTGGCTGCCGCCGCCCGCGCCGCTCTCATCTCGGTTCATCAGCCTTTCGAGCACGCTGCAGTCCATCTCCCGCAGTTCCTCCACCGTCACCATGTCGCCGGGAAACGCAGAGCAGCTGGGGAGCCGGGGAAGGCCAAGGGCAACGCGGGCCAGCAAGGCTACAAGGAGGAGCAGGCGAGGGCTAAGAGGGCGCCTGCCGAAGCGGTCGCAAACTTGGCCCCAGGCTCTTCTCCCCAACACCCTTCTCCTCCCGCAGCCCCGACGTTACATAGCAGTCCCGAGTCTTCTCGGGCGCTCAAAGCCGGCGGGCCCGCAGCCCCCGGGGAAGTGGCCGAGGAGGGGAGTGTGTTTACGAGAGAGAGGACTCCTCTCGGTTTGTGGCCTCTACTGTGTTTTGCCAGCCGGGCTGCTCCTGTCGTCACCCTCTTGAGCGCCGCCGCTTACCCCCCAACGCCCCGCCGGAGCTGCGCGCACTGCCCCAGCCAGAGTTTCCTCCTCCGCTTGGAGATTTATTAATGCTCGCCGGCTCTCCCGGGGGAGGGAAGAAGAGTCATTACTACCTCGCCAGGCCCCGCCCCCCGCGCAAGCGCCCCGCCCCCCCCCCCCCCCACCCCCCCCCCACCCCGGCTGGTGAATGGAGCGCCGGCCCCCTCGCACCCAGTCACGGGAACCCGACGTCACAAAGAAAGGAGTAAACAGGGCGCCCGGTGCTCGCTGCCAGGCCCATTCATAAAACTGAGACCTAGAGGGAAAAAAAAGGAGGCAGCCTCCGACCCGCCCGCGAGCCGGCAGCTCCGGGACTTTGTGAATGGGGAGCCGCGGCGCGTCTCCCTTGTCCTTCCTCCGTCTCCCTTGTCCTTCCTCCGTCCCGGAGCGCGCCGTTGGGCGCAGAGATAGTAGCCGGGCCTGGGCTCTCAGCTTGGAGGTCTTCGCCTCTGCGCCCCCCACCCCGCCCCCAAGTCTTCTCGGTCTCGCCCGAGCCGCTCAGTGGTGGATCCGAGCTCTGTGCGGCTGCCACCCCGCAGGGCTTGGAACCTCTTCCCCCGCCGGAGTTAACCTGGCTCTTAGGGTCCGGCCGGTTGTGTTTTGTTTGTAATGGCGATGTTTTAATTCCCCAGACGTTAGTTTGATACGTGAGCGTGACCGATTTCCACCCTGAGCTATTAATGGTCAGTTTTATAGCTTCCCGTGGAACGTGGGCAAACGCGGACTTAGGAAAGATGAAAGGGGAAGGCCCTCGCGCCCAAGCCCAGTAACAAAAGGGAGGTGTGCGGTTTTTGTTACTTTACAACCCGGAGGGGGGCGTTAATTAGCCGAGCGATGTGCCGGTGCACAACTGGGCGGCACTGCGACCCAGGCTTCCTAACGTGTTTACTTAACCGAGGTTGGCAGATCGGGGTGGGGGGTGGGGACGGTGGGATACCCGGACGTTTTCCGCTCTGGGGGAAGTACTCGCCTCCCTTAAGCTCTCAAGCGAACTGTCCTTTCAGGAAATGATTGTTAGGGTCCACATTTGGTGAGGAAGATGCTGGAAAAATGTCCATTCGAAGAATGACCTTTGGAAAAACAAATTTAATAAGCGCGGAGACGATTCGAGTTTCTGCGTTCCTCTTACCAGGTCACGTAGCACCCGCACCCCGGTTTTACTTTCCCAGGGGCATTAAATCTCCCGAGGGCTTGCTTTAGGCAAGAGGGGAAGTTGTGCGCGCAAGCAGTGAGGGCCTTATAGAAGCCAAAGAAAATTATTCGGCCGAGATCTTGCCAAGTCTTGTTAGCGAGAATTAATCACCGAACGAGGGAATTACGGGGCTCGCTAGTGGCCTTGGTGGCGGCGGGGTCGAATATTCCATTTTAGGTCGCTTGTGGAAGCCTGACTAAGGCGGCGAGGGCTGCCGAACCCTCGGTCCTTCCCGCCCAGTTCAGCCCTCTCCACTTTTTAGCCCTTTGCTTTGTTCTCTGCGGAGCTGCTGCCCCGAGCTCACTTCCAGCCCCCACCACCCATATTCGAGGCCTTCTACTGGTTCTTGAGCACTCTGAAGTCCCCGACACCCCTGTCTGGGTCCCAGTGGGCCGTGTCGGGGGCGCCGATCATCTGTGGAAATCTTTCCTATTTGCCTGGGGTTCCAAAATGTCACTGCAGTGTACCTCTCTTAAATGTTTTGTTTATGATTTTTTTTTTCAGTTACAAAAATAAACTATTGCATGTGGGTTAATTTGTTGCTGACATGTTACTGACCCCCTACTACACCTTAAATTTTGGCGCCCGGGGTGCATGATCACTCTAATCCGGGCTCCGGAAGGAGCCACAAGAGTAGATTGACGTAGACTGCCTGGGGCAAGGTCTCAGACGCCGGACATCTGGCTGGGAGAGCAACAAGGGCTCCCTGCACCAGTGAAGAGGGCAAAGGGAGCTTGATTTCTCTTGCTTCGAAGGGAGCTGTGAGGACATCTAGTGCCTTTTCCTTCCTCTCGCTAGCCCGCCATGGGTACTAGGCATCCCTGGTACCTCGACAGCCGGGGCCAGATTCGCTCTGATGGGGCCTCTCCCCGGAATTTACAAATCCAGCGGCTACTAGGCCTCAGCTGTTGGAGCAAGGAAAACACTGACTGCTTTACAACATCTCCAAAGAGCTTCAGTCTGAACCAGGTCTGGGTCGATTTCACCGGAGTCACAGGATGAGGGTGGGGGTTGTCCCCAGGGTGCTGCGGTGGCCACTCTCGGCTAGCCTTTGTCTCCCCTGCTGCCCCGCGCCGGCCAAGCCCAGGCGCAGTGCTCACGTGGCCCGTAAATTACAGTCAAATCCGGGGAGTGAAAGGGAGGAAAATGCCCACCGAACAAAGGGCTGCTTTCTGCACCTGACGGTAATCCTTGCCAGAAAAGCCCGTAAATCCCGTAGGCAAGTCACACGCAGGGGGTGTGGGCCGGCGCGTGTGAGTGTGTGTGTGTGTGTGTGTGTGTGTGAGTGTGTGTGTGTGTGTGTGTCCACGTGTGCGTGCCCGCGCCTGCGCGCCTGTTCCTGGAGGGGGACAGCCACTTCGGACTTAGTACATTTATGCCAAGAGGGGCTTTTGTTGAGAAGATGACGTAGACTAAAACAACAAAATCCCTCCCCCTCCCCCCCCCCTCACCCCGCGCCCCGGTTTAGGAACTGCCTTCAGCAGTGTGAATGTCAGCAAATGAGTTTTAAATGACAGCATTGTGTTTACCCGGATACTGTGTGAGCACCCTAGATAATTTTCTTAATGGAAGCGTGTGAGCCATTTGGTCCACTTTTAGGTGAATACAATGTAAGGTCTACCCAATATCGGCTATAGAGAAGATATAAAACTGCCCTTCCATTGGTCCTCGGGCTGAAGGGTGAGAAACACTCAGTTTACACAGGAACTTCGTGAGTCAATTTGTCAATAGTCTTGCAGAAAACAAAGGCATTTTGGGGAAGTCTCTGCTTGAATGTCGTTTCAGGGTTATTTTGTTTAGGAATATCTGCAGGGATTGGGGTGGGATTGCCCAATTTACATTCAGCAGTCAACCTGGGGTGGAAATACTTTTCAAAATTCACTGTGACATGTGAAACCAACTTCTCTTTCATCAGACAGCCCTTAGGCTGACCTTCTTAGTCACTGTCAGGCTCCGACAAATCCCTGTGCTTGTTTAAAACCTTTCTTTCCAATTAGAAACTTTTGCGATCTGGGGATTCCAAGCCTGACAGAGAATCCCCAAAGACTGTGGCTTCTATTCTTTCTGCTTTTGATGCCAGTCTGTGACTCACACTCCTGTCCCAAAGAAACTGAATAAAACTTACCTTTAAAAAAAAAAAAGTCGTGATAAGTGAATAATTGAGGTAGCAGTGGATTCCCTGACTTCCTGAGCCTTGTTCCTTACTCTGAACTGTGTAGGAAACATCCATTTTACCTGGACTTATTTCTACTCTAATAGTAAAATACTGGGGAGAATTGGAGGCCAACTCTTGTCCAAGCAGGAAACCCTGTCCACAATGTGTCCTCAGACAACACTGACAATGTTGTCTTGAATGCCCACCTCTGACCCTCAAGCCAAGATTCAAAGAGGCAGAGGAAATCCTCACAACACCTAGAAACCAACAAAAGAATTCAAACGCACAACCGAAACAGAGCTTTGGGTAGGTTTATGAACTACGGTTTCCTGTAGCCCAGGCTGGCCTGAAACTTGTTGTGCACATGATTCTGGCCTTGATCTCTGTGCTATTGAAATACTGGATTCCAAAGAATTAAAGTTTCCCTGGAACCTCATGCTAGTGGAAGGGAAAAACTGAAGCCCTACTTCCAGAAGAAGAAACTGACTGTGAGGAAGAGATTTCACAGTTCCACTTTTTAGGACAGACTTACAGCCAGGACTATGGTAAAAACCAAACCTTGACCAGGACTGTTAATTTTGCATACCCCTTACTCTCTGTTTAAACTTAAACCTCCTGTTAGTGCTCGGAAGACAGACTGGGTGGCACTGAGCCTCTTTATTTGTTCTTCCCAACGGGACCATAGTGAACAAATCTATCTCTACTGTTCCCTATTACCTGTCTCTCTGCTGGTATCTAAGGGTTGGAATGACTGAGCCCTATTATAGGCAACTAGACCTAACATCAGGGACTGCCAGAGTCCAGACTTTGAGCCTAAAACCTTCACTAACATTGCCTCCATTTTCAAAGTTCTGGGATTACAAACATATACCACCAAGTCCATTGGAAGGGTCTTTTTAGTGCTGGCTTTATCAGATGAGTTTACAGTTTTATCGTCTCTTTTTTTGGTTTGTTGGTTTGGTTTGGTTTGGTTTGATTTGGAGACAAGGTTTCTCTGTATAGATTTAGCTGTCCTGGAACAGTGCTGGTTTCAAAGGCATGTGCCACCACCGCCTAGCTCATCCTCTATTTTCTATGGGTGACAGTGTACCACACATACTTACGATTTTAAGTGCTAGGTTTCCAGCCAGGTGCATTGAGGGCAGTTTTAGTATGTTGCTGCACTTGCAGTTTTATTTGATAATAATCCCATCAAGACTATGCTCCTATTTTTAGCTTAGTGGCCTTGGGCAAGATGCTCTCCCTTAGCCAAAACTTGTTCACCCTGAAAATGAAGCTTGGGCAGAAAGTTTCCTGTTTGTAATTCTGTATGTGTTTCCAAGCCTGGATGATAAGATCTGAGCAGGTGAGCCCTTATCAATCCCAAACTCAAGCCAAGCACACTGCAATGCCACACACAAAGGACAATGTCTAGCTCCTCTCTGTGCCCCCTTTAGGATATACTCTTGGAGAACGAAGCTCACAGATTTTATTTGAGGCGAGCATTAATGTCCCCAACATTCTAACAAAACTTCAGGGATTTGTTGTTTTGTGTTGTTTTGCCGGGGGTGATAGTGCATGACCTATCTTAGAACACAGGAGGCGGAAGGATTGGAGAGTTGGAGAGCTAGCCTGGGCTACATAGAAGACAACATCCCCCCATGTCCCAAGGGGAGGGAAATCAGGTTTTGAAAACAAGGGGTGAACTTTTCTCTGTCCTTCTGCCTGTGGATTTTTTATTCTTCATATATTCATTCACTCAACAAACAAGCTAAACTCAGAATGAGAAATAAATGAGTCCAAATCACTAATGATGCCTTCAGAGATGAGACTTCCATCTCTGGACCATATTGGTCATATTGACCATATTGGTCAAACCAATATGACTGCCAATATGTGCTGTCGCATAGCAGGAACCAATAAATATCCTTATAGAAGAGCAGATAAAATACCAGGGAGGGTCAAAAGAGAAAGGAGTGAACTGCATTGCCAGATTAGGGAAATGGAAGAAAAAGGGTGCCATGAATAAGATATCTTTGGCCACTTAAATGTTACCCCTGGAACGCTGCCCTTGACTTCTCTCAGGCATCTACAAAAAATAGTAAAACCTGCTCTCTCACCTCTGACATTCATCTGCCCTTGTGTCTTATATTCTTTTCCTTTTATTTGTTAGCGTCCCTCTTCCCCCAGTGGATCTTGCCTGCTAAAAATAGACAAGCAATTGTCTGAAATTACAAGGGAAGCAAGATGATGCAAAAGCTATGTGAACGTCTATCCACAGACTATGTGCCAAGCTAGTTGCTGGCGACCTATGAGGGAGCCTCACTTTCATTACCATACCAATTAAGTCCTCTGTCTTACTACCTCAGTTTCTATAGAACCCAAGAGAGTGAAGAAATTATAGTTAATATTTTTTAAGATAGCAAATGCTGAAATGTGTGATCGGAATTTCTTTTGCCATTTTGCCATTCTTATAAAAAGTCCCTTTAAGCCCTAGTATGCTGGTGCATGGCTTTAATCCCAAATACGCAGGAAGCAGACACACACAGAGCCCACTGAGTTAGACGCCAGCCTGGAGACATAGCAAGTTCTGGGCTAGCCAGGGCTATACAGTGAACTCTTGTCTCTCTCTGTCTCTGTCTCTCTCTCTCTCTCTCAACAAGGAAGAGTCTAAAAATTCTTACTGAGGTGTGTTTTCTACATCTTCTTCTTTTTTTTTTTTTGAAGATAATAAAGAGATCTTAGCCGGGCAGTGGTGGCGCACGCCTTTAATCCCAGCACTTGGGAGGCAGAGGCAGGCGGATCTTTGCGAGTTCAAGGCCAGCCTGGTCTACAAAGTGAGTCCAGGACAGCCAGGGCTACACAGAGAAACCCTGTCTCGAAAAACCAAAAAAAAAAATAATAATAAAAAAAATAAAAAAAAATAAAGAGATCTTAAATGAAGTTCATCAGAAAACCTGCATGGAGCTCAGCATACAGTGCCCGCCCAGCGTACAGAAGACCCTGTGTTCCATCCTGAGGGGTTCTTTGAGAAAATGTTCAATGGTAAGGCATTATTTCTTCAATGGTGAAGCAGAAAAGGAAAGCAAGAAAAGATCCCAGACACTGCTCGGCTACTCTCCAGCCCCAGACTGTATTATCTGTGATGTCCACTGGACACTTCTGCAGGGTCCTGGACACAGCCCACTGGCTGCCTAGTCAGGACAGGAAGTGTGTGCCCTGCCACTCTGGTGTTTTGGCTACTCTCTGCTTGCATTTGCGGAGGGCTTTTTATTTACTTGATCACTGGGTGCTGAGAGGGCATGAGGCAGTGCAAGGGAAGGGTTAGAGCTTGGGGTGATAAGAGGCTCCTATCAGCTAACCAGTGGCTTTCAAAAGCCACATAGCCTTTCGCAAATACTAGTACTCCCATCAGAAATGTCAGGTAAGCAAAAGAATGAAAGGCTGAGAATTAAGAGTTTCTGATGAAAAGTTTATTTTCTGATGAAAAATAATCTTGAATGATCTCTCTTAGTCATCAGCTCATTCCCTTTCAAATAGCGGATTTTTTGTTTCATTTTGTTTTTGTTTGTTTTGTTGTTGTTAGTTTTTGTTTTTGTTTTTTTTCAAAACAGGGTTTCTCTGTGCAGCCCTGGTTGTTCTGGAACTCGATCTGTAGACCAGGCTGGTTTTGAACTCACAGATCTGTCTGCCTCTGCCTTCCAAGCATTCCGGCCAAATAGTGGCTTTCTGAAGTTGCATCATCAACAACCTTCTCCGGCTGGATGGTACACTCCAGTGAACAGCCTAGGGAGGGAAGAAAGGAGATGCTGAGGTGGGGGGAGGGATACAAAAGGACCTCACATGACCACAAATTTGATGTTAGAGCAGTCTCACATGAGTCTGTAGAGCCCCCTCTTGCTCAGGCACCCCACCACTCCACCAAGGCTGCCTTAAGCAACCTGAACATCATAGCTCCTCCACAGAGGGCTTCTTTTTTTCTCCAGAGGACCTCATCTTCTGGGTAACCAGGGCTTTTATTTTAAATTGTGACCCAGGGGCTGGAGAGATGGTTCCGTGAATAAGAGTTACTACTCTTGCAGGGGATGAGTTTGGTTCTCAGCACCCACATCCAACAGCTCGTAACTGCCTGTTACTCCAGCTCTAGGGGATTGGACACCCTCTTCTGTACTGCAGGGACAGCTGCAATTTACACACACACACACTTTACACACTTTAGAAATTAGTATTTTTTTTAATTTGAAAAAATAAACATGTTACAGGGGCAAGTAAGTTAGTACACTAGGTAAAGGCACTTGTGGGGCAAGCCTGTGGCCCTGAGTTTGACCCAAGTGTCCACTTCCTGGCCTTAGACAAAATCCCCTTCTCCCATTCCCCTCTTCCCGTTCTTTGAAAGGGGATATTTCCCCCCTTGTGATGAAGTGTGGTTAGAACACATTCTCTCCCAGATCAGGTATCAGTCTCCACATTTTGCTTTATACATGTTTACAAAGATGAAAGAAACTAAAAATAATGTTAAATATTTTACACGTGTATCAATATGGGCAATTCTAGAACAAATATTTTTCTGGCAAAATATAACTTTCCTGTCAGTTTAAGACTAAGCTCTGTGCCTTTGCAGTGTCTCCACATACTGTGGATCAGGAAAAACACAGAGACTGTGAAAGGATCGAGATGTTCAGGAATTTGTCATGTCTTAGAAAACACCAAATTGCAGAATGCTAAAAATAATGGTGTGTGTGTGTGTGTGTGTGTATGCATGTGTGTACATGTTTGTGTGTGTGCATGTGTGTACATGTTTGTGTGTGTGCATGTGTGTACATGTTTGTGTGTGTACATGTGCGTGTATGTGTGTATACATGTTTGTATGCATGTGTGCATGTGTGTGCTTGTGTGTGTATGTCTGTGTGTGTCTCTGTGTGTGTAGGTGATTATTTCTGTACCCAGTGCCATTTTTTACAACTAACTGAAGAATCAAGAAGACTGTTAGATATGGGCTAGCCTTCTCTACAGGGCAGTTCTCTGGTTTTCCTGGAATTTTGTGTTACTAAGCAAGCAGTTTGTGTGTAGATTTCTTCTTCCTCCTCTTCCACCTCCTCCTCCTCTTCCACCTTCTCCTCTTGTCCCTCATCACCCCACCCCCCAACTTCTTCTATGTGCTGGAAATTGAACTCTGGCCCTGGGCATACAGAGCACAATGATGCCATAGGGATACTTTTTCTTTTTGAAACACTACTTCTGACCTTCCTCTCTGTCCATGGATTCATTCTTATAAAACCTCTGGGTTCCTTCCCCACCCCTTGGAATTCAAAGGGACTTTCTTTTTCACCCTTTCTGTGGGTGTTAACTCATGACAGGATGTACTCAAATTAAATGCTCACAAAACTCAGGGACTGATCTCCTCCCACCCTCAGGCTGGTATCTTACTTGCCAAGTTATTTTCAGCAGTCATTAACATGGAGGGTCATCAGCAATCATTGGGTGATGATTGATGAGCAGGACTCAAGGCTTGGGGAGCCAACACTCAAACTTCCCTGTGATCATGATTAGCCCACAGGAAGAAGTGCCAGGCACCTAGCCCTGCTCTGAAAGTCAGTGGCACCTAAGTCGCAAAAGATCAGTGTCTGTCTAAATCACTGGCCTTGGTTTCCTCCTCCAGTTCCTATTTTGAAATGACAAGAAGGGTAGTTACTGCCAAGAGAATTAAAATGGAAGGGCAGTTGAATGGAACATGCCTCATGGTGAGCCGTTTAAAAAGGATAATAGCAGTTAGGGGGTTTTATGCTCACCTGCCGTTTGTCACTGTCCCTTCTCACCTCTCCTGGTGCATTCTATTGTGAAGGTAACTCCATGTACTCACCCTACACAGGGCTAGAAACAGAACATGAAGGGAAGGAGAGATTGCCTGAGTCTGCTTGGAATGCTATTCCAGAGTGCACCAACAAGCAAAAGTGATTTGCATTCAGGTCGGCAAGCCGGAAGTCAAATTCAAGACCACAACAGGACCAGCCACCAGCTTCACCCAGTGCTGCTGTAAGGTCACACTCCCCTGCTTCTTGTCATAATCTCCATTTATAAGAACGCTACTCATGCCGGGCGGTGGTGGCGCACGCCTTTAATCCCAGCACTTGGGAGGCAGAGGCAGGTGGATCTTTGTGAGTTCAAGGCCAGCCTGGTCTATAAAGTGAGTCCAGGACACCCAGGGCTACACAGAAAAACCTTGTCTCGAAAAAACACAAAAAAAAAAAAAAAAAAAAAAAAAAAGAACGCTACTCATATGGGATCAGAACCTACATAATGATCTCAGCTAACTGGAATTTTGAAAGGACATATCATAACTAGCATCATGTCCCAGAAGACTGAACTCTTCCATATTGAATTATTTCTAGAGTTTGTGGTTTACCTAACCCTACTAGCTGCCAAATATCTGCTGGCAGTTTCTACCCCACTCAAGCCCATTTAGCTCCCAAGTAAATGACACAGAGGCATCATATTTTATTTATTTATTTTTAGCTTTTTCAAGACATGGTTTCTCTGTGTATCCTTGACTGTCCTGGACTCACTGTTTAGACCAGGCTGGCCTTGAACTCACAGAGTTCCGCCTGCCTCTGCCTCCCGAGTGCTGGGATGAAAGGCGTGCGCCACCACACCTGGCTCATAATATCTTATTAACAAGCTGCTAGCACTATGCTGTGCAGGTTCTAAGCACTTCTAACCCGACTAGACTGTTGATACCCAGATAAATGCCCCGTTACTTGCCAATTTGTCCCGCCTGAACTGCTTCTGCTATAACTGTCAGTCCTTAGGGCAAGCTTCTCTTGACCGTGTGTGCTCAGGGTCCATCCAGCCTCATGGCGACCTCCTGATTCTACCTCTTCTTTCTTCTTCTCCCTTCTTCTTGTGGTCACTACCTGAAACCCTTCACTCAATTCGAAGTTCCTCCTTCCTATCTTTTCTCCCTAGTCGTAGGCTCCAGCCTTTCATTAACTAATCAGAGATTTTTGGGGGGGGCATTCTTTACAGCACATTGGTCAACACCATGCCCATGTCCAGACTGCAACCTGATCTTGGGGCACAGAACTCAGCATCTGAATACATAGTGCACAAGACCAACCCCAACACCTCCATTGCCCCTTACACTGTCATCAGCAAGTAGCTCTGTGCAGTGACAATTCAGGTTCTTGGGGCCCAGCTCTGCCCTTCTGACTGGTGCAAGTTCCCTCTGCTGTGAAATGGGGATAAAATGCTGGGCAAACCCCAGCATTCAGTGAGATGACATGGCCAGTCATGGCACCTGTCACCATACTCCAGTTCCCTATCTGAATTCCCTTCTTGGAAGTACCCTCAAAGACATGTCACCCAGACATAAAACCGAATGTCACCCAGAGATAAGACCAATGCACTCATTTCTGGGAAGCTGAGTTAGAATCTGCTCTTTGGGGCTTCAATTCTTCCAGGTTCCCAAAAGAACAACCGAGGCAACCTTTCATCTGGGTTGAGGAAGGAAGAGAGCCTGGGAGCCTCCATTATCTCAGGACACATGCCATAGACAAGCAGGGGATGGGGAGAAGTTGTGCAAAGGTGTCAGTGTGCCTCTAACAACTGAAATGAGAACACTCCAGCCTTGGATTGAGGCCAAGGCTAATGACGCTTGCACTGATTGTCAGATTCCAGTGATTAGCTGTTTCCCAGGCTGGATAGGGTGATCTCTTCATTTGTCAAGATTCTGAAGCAATTGGTAAGAGCAACTGAGGAAAGCCAGGGAGATGGAGGGTGCCAGATGAGCTGGGAGCACTCTACGCTCTGACTCCCGTAGGCAGTGTGTGGAGAGTGTCCCTGAGAATGGGGAAGGGTTTCCCAATCTGAAGGGTGCTGCAAGCCAATGCAACACCCCCATGCCTCTCCATACCTCAATGACCCTCTGTGATTGGGGTCCTATGGTTTCTTACGGGAAAGACAGCTGACCGTACATTTTGAGCCAACATTACATGGGGCGAACTGGTCTGTTAGTGGCAGGGTCATTACATCTTCTGAGCTTGCCTTTTCTTGTCCTTGCACTGCTGGTTCTTATCTTCTCTAGAAGGTGCCAAAAGAGGAAGCACTGACAGAGAACAGGCCTGTTTGACACAATAAGGACAGTTGTGTTTGACTTACTTTAGTATTTTGTACTCAAAAACACCACACACACACACACACACACACACACACACACACACACACACACACATACACACAACCTTTCTCTTTTCTCAGTAAAACAGAAAAAAAGGTCAAATAAACCAGCCACTCAGTGGCTGAAGTCTTTATAACTGATGGTGGTTGGATTTCTTTGTGTAACAGCTCTGGCAGTCCTGGACTCGCTCTGTAGACCAGGCTGGCCTTGAACTCACAGAGATTCACCTGCCTCTGCTGCCCGAGTGCTGGGATTAAAGGCCGCCATGCCCAGCTGGATTTCTTTTCTTTTATAAATTAAATGTTTTTTGTGTGTGTGTGTGTATCATGCATGTGAACATGCAGATACCCACACCCATGTACCCAGATACAGGAGGCCAAAGCAAGACTTGGGGTGCCTCTGGGTGTCACTCTCCACTATCCTACCTTGAGACAGTGTCTCCCATGAAGCAGAAGCTTGGCGGAGAGCTCTCTGGATGGAGAGAGAGCTCTCTGGACCTGCCTGCTTCTGCCCCCTCAGCGCTACAGGCACATGCATCCACTCCCAGCCTTTTATGTGGATGCTGGGAGTCGGGGTTCCAACTCAGTTCTCATGCTTGTAAAGCAGGCACTCTTCCTCACTGACCCACCTCCCCAGCCCCATCACGTGACGGGGTTCTCTGCTTATTAGAGTCTTTTCCTGAAGCTTTGCTGGGCTCCAAGAAAAAATGATGAGCTAGAAGTGGTACCTCCCATCCTGGCCCTGGGAGCTTGCTACCGGAATCTTATTTTTTTGGCTGAGTTTAGTGGCCATGGGTTTTCTTGGGGCTGGAAGGTTGGGGGGGGTGGGGGATGGGGATGAGGAGTAAGATGGGGAATGGGAGGGCGGAGTGGGTGATACCTTTTACTTTTACCCACTAAATGGGGCCTGGTCCATCTGGCTGGACCCTCAGTCCCTGAACCTCCATAATGTTGCTCCAAGTCATCCCCAGGGCATGGTGAATCTAGCTACTCTGTCCACCAACCATTAAGATTTGCATTTCCTGTCTGCCCTTCCCCCAACTTCCAGTCAGTGGCTAGCTAAACCCAACTGAAATATTTTTCCCAGGCCGCGGATTTGCTGCTGTCAAGCTTCAGGGTTGAGCAGCCTCATGACATGGGGAAGCTCTGTCTGTGGACTTCGGACGGTGACCTCTTCTAAAGCCAACTTTGTCTCTTGGCTCCCTCTTTGACCACCCGCATAGCAAAGGTCTTGCTTGCCTCACTGCCTTCAAATCTAAGGGTGTAGCTGAAATATTGTGCCAGCCTCCTAACTGGGCCTATGTTACTAGTCTCACAACTCTGGGCCTATTCTCTTGTTAAATGTCCTAGTGTTTTATGTCTCTATGGCTATGACATCCCTAGGGTTTACTGTTTTGACCTCTGCCTTCCTGACATCTCCTACTCCTGGCCTGGAATCACCTTTTCCTCTGCTCTCTTGAACCATACATCTGCTAGGATGTGTTCTGTATTTTCTTCCCTGAATGCTTTGGCTCACACTGTCCTCTCTGCCCCAAATGCCCTTCTTCTGGATTTCTTGAGATAGTTTAAGAAAGATCTTACCAAGCTTGGAGAGCACACATACCAGTTTGCCCTCTGTGTTACTGCCAGCCTACTCTTGAATCAGTCTTATGCAAATCCAGGGATCTGTTTGAGAACTGCCCCAGGCCTTGGTGATGAAAAACCAGAGTCTCAACTCCTCTCAAGAACTTTACTTCTTAATTAACTGGAAACACTTAATTAACTGGAAACACTTCTCTGTGCTGGGTGAGATCCTTGCCCTCTCAGCTCAAGAAGACTTGCTGACTTTTCTTAAAGTCACTTCTCAGACCCCTGATACAAGCATGTCCATAACTTTGGGTTAACACTGATTATCTTTGTTATACAAGCTGATCAGATTATGAGTTTTTATTTTGTTTGTTATTAGTTTGGTTGGTTGGTTGGTTGGTTTGGTTTGGTTTGGTTTGATTGTCCAGTCAAAAGTCACCCTGTTTTCTTTGGAACTCCTTCAGCATTTTATTTCTTGAACCTTCTCCTTGACCTTCTTTTATTCATTAATGTAGCAAACATGCAGGCTTTGCTGCTAGACCAGCCGCTGTATTTCACTAGGTTATGGTAGTGAACAAGCTGACAAGTATGGACAATGATCCCTGACCTTATGGAGTTTATGTCATGAATAGGTAAAGAGACAGCAAACAACTAAAAAGCAATGCACATGATGTGTTAGATATTGATAGATTATGCTGGAAAATAAAACAAGAATGTGGATGAGAAGGGCTTAGAAACTTGACCTAAGCCAGTTTGGATATGTATCATTTTGACATTTTATATTTTAAGTGAGCATGTGCGTGTGCGTGTGCGTGTGCGTGTGTGTGTGTGTGTGTGTGTGTGTGTGTGTGGTATGTGATACATGTGTATGTGTGTGTGGTCTGTGATACATGTATACCTGTGTGTGTGTGGTGTGTGTATGATGTGTGTGTGGTACATGTGTACATGTATGTGTGTGAGTGTGGGTGTGGTGTATGTGGGTGGTGTATGTATGTGGTGTGTGTGTGTGTGTGTGTGTGTGTGTGTGGTACCTGTGTACATATATGTGTGTGTGGTGTGTGTGTGATATGTGTGTTTGGTGTGTATGTGTGTGTGGTCTGTGTGTGTATGGTGTGTGTGTGTGTGTGTGTGTGTGTGTGTGTGTGTGTGGTGTATATGTGGGTAGTACATGTATACATGTATGTGTGTGGGTGTGGGTAGGTGTGTGGTGTGTGTGGTACATATGTACATGTATTTGTGTGTATGTGTTGTGTGTGTGTGATGTGTGTGTGGTGTGTGTATGACATAGCATACGTTAGGGTCAGAGGACAACCTCTAGTATTAATTGATCCTTGCCTTCTACTTTGTTTGAGGGTCTCTTGTAACTTACCATGGTGACCACCAGAGACTAGCTGGTCCATGAGCTTCCAGAGATCCTCCTGTATCCACCTCTCAATCTTGTAATAGTCTACAGACACTTTGATTATGTAAGATTGTGAGATGTCCCTAAAAGATTGCAGCCATCTATTTGAGCCAACTTTTCACCCTTCCCTTTAGCATGTTGCTGGTTTTACTACAGTCAGATCTCTTTAATTCAGTGTATTAATTAGCATAGCATCATCAGTTGCTGCCTAAAATGTGAATGACAGAATTTCAGATCTGCAGCCTCTGGAGGGTGGCCCTCCTGGAAGAACACCAGCTGGCCTCACATTCCTGTGTGCACGTTGGCATTATCTCTAAAATGACAGCTTAAAGGAATAGGGACACACAATATCCCACAAGTGACACTGCTGGCTTTTAAAGTGAGGCAGGTAGTACTCTAGCAGGTACTGGGAAAGAATCCCCTTGAAGACTTGCAAGTGCCAGGTGTGGTGGCGCCCGCCGTTAATCCCAGCACTCCGGAGGCAGAGGCAGGCAGGTCTCTGTGAGTTTGAGGCCAGCCTGGTCTACAAAACTGAGCCCCAGACAGCCAGGGCTCTGTTACACAGAGAAACTCTGTCTGGAAAAACAAACAAGCAAACAAACAAACAAACAAAAAGTTAATAATAAACATTAAGAAAAGAAGAAAAGAAAAGACTTGCAGGCTGTGGAGGAATGGGAAGCTTGTAGGACTGGAAAACAATGGACCACAGTCCTTCTGCAGGAGTGTGCCTGGCTTGTCTGAAGAAACAGCAAGAAGGCTGGCCTGGCCAAAGACCAGTCAGGGTTCAAGGGAGACATTAGTAACATAGGGTGCAAGAGAGGCAATAGGGTCCGGTTACATGGTCTATAAGAAATGGAATGATTAGAGAGTTTTACAGAGAAGAGGGATATGGCCTAGTGAAGGTCCCAAAATAGTTCAGGTAAAATTGGCCAGAGCAGTGAGAAATGGCCAGATCCTGCAGGCACATGGAAGATGTAACGAAACACAATGCCGATGGGTTGGGTAGGTTGTGAGAGAAAGAAAGTCATAGTTGTTCCATTATGTCCGGGCTGAGCAACCTGAGACTTGAGTTGCAATGGCTAAGTACTGAATGTTGGATGGAGAAGAAGTAATAGGTGAAGAGCATCCATTTAGCGGGCTTGAGAAGTGGGATGAAGAGCATACAGCTGCACATGGAGCCTTTAGCTTAAGAGAGGAAAAGACAAAAAGAACCATTATTTGGACTGAAAGGGAGAGCTTTTGGGGGGAAAAATAAATACCTTAAACTAAAAAAAAAAAAAAAAAAAAGAAGGGAAGAGGATGGTGGGGCTGAGGGGGAGGAGGGTGGAAGGGTGGGACTGGAGGGGGGAGTAGGGAGGGGATTGTGATTGAGATGTAACTTGAAGAAATAAAAAATAAATTATTCAAAAAAAAAAAAAGAGAGGAAAAGACGCCGGGCAGTGGTGGCGCACGCCTTTAATCCCAGCACTTGGGAGGCAGAGGCAGGCGGATCTTTGCAAGTTTGAGGCCAGCCTGGTCTACAAAGTGAGTCCAGGACAGCCAGGGCTACACAGAGAAACCCTGTCTCGAAAAACAAAAAAAAAAAAAAAAAAGAGAGGAAAAGAAGCAACGGTTTATATGTATGGATAACCAGCAAAGAAACAGCAAGCACATGGAGTCTTGCACCTGCAAGAGGAAGCCAAAATAGCAGAGTACACAAGAAAGAAGAGGCTCCAGGCCTGGCTCCAAGACACCACCTTTCGAAGGTCAGGGAGATAAGGAGGAACAAGCAGAGGAGAGACCACCTGAGAACCATCAGGACAAAGGCCTGCCTGATTACCAGTCCTATTACGCAGCAGTCCCTGGTGCCCGTGAGAGGACGGAGTCCAAGTAAACAGGTTGCAGTGACGTCAAGATTGTGAGTCAAGGAATATAAACCACTCAGATCAATATTGCTGAAAGAGCCAGAGGGAAATGAGAGAGAAGTCCCTGAGTAGATCAAGTCTCTACTGCACTATATTATACTGTATATTGTGCTATATATACTTATAAATCCTCCAGTCTCTACACCCTATATATACTATATTATACTGTACTGTACTATATTAGATCACTGTGTAGTCTAATATGGCGTTGGATGGGTGTCACAGAAACAAGGCTGGAGCCATGATTCCTCACACATGGAAACAAACAAATAAAAGCTCCTACAAACAACAATCCCAAGGGACAAGTATTGTAATGAAGAACAGTGCCAGGCTCTATGGGAGCATGAAGAGACAGAGACCGATTCTGAAGGAGTCCAGGGAAGGGGGCAATGACTTGGTTGTGAGAAACTCTGGCTGTGGCCTGGTGGTCAATAAGGTCTTTCCAAACAGATGAGAGTGCCAATGTACCAGATGCAGGCTTGTGGGGGCCAGAAGTCAGAACTGAGTCTGTCGGTGCTGACTGCATTAACAGCAGCCTTTTGTGGAATTTAACTTTTATTGTGAAGACAATGAGAAACATTAGATATCTTTAAAATGTATAGTTAATTATTAAGATTGACAACTAGAGCTATGATATACCTTCAGTGATAGATCAGGTGCCTAACACGTGCAAAAACTTGAGTTCAATACCAAATACTGAAAAGAAGGGTTACCAAATAAATATATATATACATAATAATATATATATAATATTACATATTATATATTATAATATACAACATGCTTAGAAATATGTATATGTTGTGGGATGGCTATAAGAAACTTATTAATATACGTATTACCTCTAAAGTTCATCATTTTTTTCTTATATGTGATGAGAACTTTTAAAGTTTATGCTCAACTGTTTCAGGAGTAGGGAGGTTGGATCAGCAGTTAAGAGAACATGTCTTGCAATTCTGAAGGACGTGAGCTTGATTCAAAGAACCCACACTGATTAGGTCCTATAGTTTCAACTCCTGGAGATCTGACCCCCCTCCACATACACTTCTGACCTCTGAGGGTACCCACACACATGCACCATGTACTTACAGACACATACATGTGAATTTAAAAAAATATTTCAAGCACACATCATCATCAACAATTATAGTGATATGCATACAACAGTCCCCTGGAGCTTTTCTTCCTTCCTCACAGGAAGCTGGTGTCCTGGGTAAGGATCTCCTACTCCATCTCACCACCTCTCCCTCCCAGCCTCCCTCCCGGTCCCCCTCGCAGCCCCCCTCCCGGCCTCCCTCCCAGCCCCCCTCCCAGCCCCCCTCCCAGTCCCCCTCCCATCCCCCCTCCCATCCCCCCTCCCAGCCCCCCTCCCAGCCCCCTCCCAACCTCCCTCC
>CAJQZJ010032150.1:5093083-5106037 GCA_907164525.1 Lophiomys imhausi | reverse complement strand
CCCTCCCAGCCCCCTCCCAGCCTCCCTCCCAGGCCCCTCCCAGCCCCCCTCCCAGCCCCCCTCCCAGCCCCCCTCCCAGCCTCTGGCAACACCTGCTCTCTGCTTCCACATATGAGTTACGTGGAACAGTGATAGCCTTTAAGTTTGAAATAGCAGATTTAATTTGATTCAGAAACTGTTTCCAAGATATTGGGTGTAGGCATTGGAGAAGGTTTGCCAGCATCTAAGTAAGAAACAGAGGACCACAGATCAGAGCAGGGCAGGCTGGTGGGGAAAGTTTGGAGATGTGCTACGGGTCACAGGACTCTAAATGCTTGGGACAGCGACCAGGAAGGAGCTAGTATGAGTGACTTGAAAGTATCTGACCTGAACAAAATAGATGGATTGATAAATCTATTCATCCTCATAAAGTTTAACATATGACAAGTTTCTTGGTTGTTTGCACTTAAATAGAAAACTTCTACAAGGAGTTTTAAAGCTGGTTCCTAAGAAGCTGAGGGCCAGTGACTGACTAGCGTGACTGGCAATGTGGAAGGACCTACATGGAAGCTAAACCACAATGTTCTGGAGCAAAGTAGTCCAGAGCCAACACTGAGGGACAAAGAACCACGAAAGTGAGTGACTACGTGTGCTTTAGACAAGAACGAGTGTGAGAGCTGGGGAGTTGACTCAGAGGTTAAGAGCAATCCTTGCTCTTGCAGGTGACCCAGGTTCAATTCCCAGCACCCACATGGTGGCTCACAGCCATCAGTGACCCAAGTCCCATGGAATCCAGCCCCCTCTTCTGATTTGTGAGGGCACCAGGCACACATGTAGTGCACTTACATACAGGTAGGCAAACCACTAATACACATAAAGTAATAAAACAAATCTAGAAAATTTAAGACTACTATCTGAGAATCTGGAGAAGAGAGGAGCCAATATAACATTTCCACAGGGTAGAATTAGGGTGGGTGGAAGAATAATGACTGATGTTTATCAAGTATCTGTTCGGTGTGAGATTTTCTATGTGGGCCGTAGTCCATAGTCTTCACAGTGCACCCAAGAACACAGCTTGTCAGATGGGGACAGTGAGGTACTGTCTTAGTTAGGGCTTCTACTGTAGTGACAAAACACCATGACCAAAGCAGCTTGGGGAAGAAAGGGCTTATTTGCCCTTTCACATCACTGTTCATCATCAAAGGAAGACAGGACAGGAACTCAAACAGGGGCAGGGACCTGGAGACAGGAGCTGATGCAGAGGCCATGGAGGAGTGCTGCTTACTGGTTTGCTCCCCTGGCTTGCTCAGCCTGCTTTCTTTTAGAACACAGGACCACCAACCAACCTAGGGATGGTACCATCTACAATGGGTTGAGCCTTCACCCATCAATCACGAGTTAAGAAAAGGCCCTACAGCCAGCTCTTACGGAGGCATGTTCTCAATTGAGGTGGCCGCCCTCCTCTCTGATGATGCTAGCTTGTGTCAAGTGAAGGCAAAACTAGCCAGGACAAGAAGTCCAGAGGTTAAGTCACCTCTTCAGAGTCCCTGGTGGGAACTGGTAGCATGGTGGCAACTGTGACTCAGGTGGGCTGGCTTTGGGGACTCCTCTTGGCCTACCCCTCCCCCTGCCATGGCACTCACTGACATGTACAGGTGTCAAGGGTAGTTGACCTCTCTTTTCTTTGGGAGCAACTGGATTGACATTTGGCTATGATGAATTGCTGTGACCAGCCTGGAGGAGCTGTGCTGGAGAAAGCAGAAGGTGAAGTTTGACAGGCTGTGGGAAGGTCAGCCTTAAAAGTCTCTTCTCCATCCATAGCCATAGACTGCTGTTGTTGAGAGGGAGATCCTCTCCAACTATGGAAGCCGTGGGGAGGAACAGAGTGGAAGGAAGCAGCTAGCCTTCAAGGAGGTCCTCAGTCCCCACAGGGTTTGTAGGGAGTGGGGAAGAGGGGTGATTCTTGCTGGGAGACTCAGCCAACCAGACCCCTTCAAAGGAGGCCTTCAAGGGACGGCAGCAACTCTAGACCAAGGTTAGCCTGGCTGGAGAGGCGAGATTGCTGTTCGCCTCTGAGGGGACTGAGTTAAAATGAGATTTGTTTGCCATAGCTCAGTGAAGAAGGCTTCTTTCAGTTGCCTTCTTCCTCCCTACTTTTCATCATATGAAATGGAATCAAAAGAAGAGGCAGAAGGAAGAAGATGCTGCCCCACCCCCACCCCCACCCCGCCACTGTCTGTTATATAACCATGCACTCGCAGCACTCCTTAGCCTGGCCTCGTGTACATCTGTTTGCAAAGCAACTGCCTAGGGGGGCCACCGGACATGTCCCAGTCTCATCAGATCCACGTAGAGGGCTCCTGACTCATCAGCTGCCTTGAGCACAGCAGAGTAGCTGGCTAGATGCCTAAGCCAGGCCTCCTGGTTGCCTCCGATGACAGTGTGAACAGACACTCTGCCCCTTTGCACACACAGGCCCAAGCACAACAGAGAGGATCCTAGGTGGGTTTTTAGGAAGAAATACAAAGCAGTGGTATTCTCCATTCATGCCACACATTTTCTGTGACTCCCAGATAGGTCAGGCACTATTTTGGGGCAGTTAAAAACATAACAGTCAACAAAAGAAACAAGAAGACCTGGACTGGAGAATTCTAGCAGATGGATGTGTGATCTCAGCCAGAATTGCTCTAGTTCTCAGTCACAGGAAAATGGTATTTCCCTATGGAGTATAAATTACCCAGTGTGCTGTAAGTGCCCTTTCTGCCTCCCCCTAGACCGTGTCCTGCTATATTACCTTACCTGCCCCTCATCCTGGGATTCAGTGATGGATTACAGCAATGGCCAAGAGCAGACCCAGGTCTGTAGGTCTTTTCTACCTGGATAGGTGCCCATCACACAAACAAGGACTGATGGGCCCTTGAAGTACATGAGACTTTTCACATGCCTGGCACTCTTTCTTTTGGCCATAGTACTGTGGTTGGTCTAGCAAGGGAATCCCCCAGTCCTGGTAGGATTGTCAATCAAGGTGCTTGGCTCCAATAGACACAACTCTCTGGCCAGACTATCAAATCCTTCTGTCTTCAATGGGCATGAGGACAACCTGTGTGGGTTTATCCCTCTTCTTTTTCTAGAGTCTATGTAAGTCTCTAGAAGTAGGGAGTGCTGGGAGACAAGAGAAGAATCAAGAAGAGATTTAAAAAAAAAAAAAAAAAAAAGGAAAGAAGCTTGTTTAAGTCAGACAAACCTCCAGGATGAAGCTGCCACTTCAAGGAAGGTGTTACCTCTTACCTGTCTAGGGGCTGTTCATGTGGGTCTGGGGTCCGCTCTTCTTCACATGTGGTAGATGGTCTAGGAGGCCTGGGAGCTTCATCTGACTCTGCCTGCTGCAGGCAGTCAGCGTTTGCATTTCAGACTTGCTTCCCAGGAGGAAATATGCACAGCCCTTCGATATGTTCAAGTCTGGTTAAGACAACTAGATGTTTGAAAGGAACAACCACCCAGCCCAGATGATTTAAAGGAACATAAATGTCTTGGTTAGGGTTTCTATTGCTGTGATAAAACACCATGACCAAAAGCAACTTGGGGAGGACAGGGTTTGTTTCACCTTAGAACCCTCAGATCTCTCTCTCTCTCTCTCTCTCTCTCCATTACTAAGGAAAGTCAGGGCAGAAACCTAGAGGCAGGAACTGAAGCAGAAGCCATGGAGGGTGCTGCTTACTGGCTTGCTCCTCCTGGCTCCCTCAGCCTGTTTTCTTAGGACGCAGAGACGACACCACTCCCCGTCAATGGTTAATCAAGAAAATGCCTAACAGGCTTGCCTGCAGACAAGTCTGATGGACGAATTTTCTTAGTTATGACTTCCTTGACCTAAATAGGTCTAGGTTTGTTACTGAAAACCAACCAGCACACTGGGTTCAAGTGGAAGATGGAGGACATGACCTCTACATTCCCTTGAACGTAGCATTTCATCATTCTGTTTCTACTTCTTGAGTCTTGACTTTGAAAATTGGCTTTACTGTGAAATATTTCAAGGATACTTAAAAGTACAAAAATAGTGCAACCAGTAATAAGTGTACATACCCTCGGACTGTCAGTGCTTAGCTTCTTCCTGTGCTCTAGATAGAAACGAAGATCTGGACAGATTTGTGTTTCAAATTATTTGTTTAAGTGTAATTTACATATAATAAAAAAATATGCAGATTTCAAGTGTGCAGTGTGGTAAGTTTTGGTAACTGTGTGTATCTGTGCAATTAGCATCCCTGACAAAAGGGAGGGCACCTGTGTCTTTTCTAGCCAAAACCTCACACTGGGCCAGAGTGAGCCACCATCCTAATTCCTCACAGCAAAGTATAGCTTGTCCTCTTCTCCTTCTTTATGTAAACAGAATCACATAGAATGGACTCATTTTGTTATAAGTCTTGGTAATCCATTCCTCTTCATTTCCAAATTATGCTTCATTGAATGAATATATCACAACTTGTCTATTCACTCAGCAATGGACCTTATGGTAATGTATTTTACCGAGATAAATGATATCCATGTGTTCACAAACAGAACCATCCTAATAGCAACTCTTTTCATTAATTCCCAGCCCAAAGCAGCTCAGATAAGTACTTGTGCTGGTCAGGGTTACCATCACTGTTATGAAACACCATGAGCAACAAGCAGCTTGGGGAGGAAAGACTTTCACTCTCAGTTCCATATGACAGTTCATCATCAAAAGCAGTGAAGACAGGAATGCACACAGGGCAGGAACCTGGAGACAGGAGCTGATGCAGAGGCCATGGAGGGTGCTGCTTACTGCTTTTTTCCTCGTGACTTGCTTGGCCTGCTTTCTTATAGAACCCAGGACCAGCAGCCCAGGGATAGCACCACCCACAATAGGCCATGCCCCTCCTCCCAATCATTAATTAAGAAAATTCCCTACAGCCCAATCTTATGGAGTCATTTTGTCAATTCAAGTTGCCTCCTTTCAGATGGCTCTAGCCTGCATCAGGTTAACATAAAGCTACTGGAATTTTATGGAACATCTTTGTTACTAGACAACGAGGGCCTGAGGCCCGCCTGACTTGATGGCATACTTTCAGTCTTTCTAGGTCATAGGTGTTTTTGTTGAACGGATGAAGGTTAGAAGGAGGAGGATCCTGCATTCTCCAAGCCTAGCATAAGCCTACTCCAGTCAAATGGCTAAGAATAAGACAAGGTGTGGGAACAGAGAACGTAGGCACTTGTTCAGTTCATAACACCCATCAATAAGCCCATCGTCCTGCACATAGTAAGCATCAAAACTTGTGTGTGAATGAGCAAAAAGACACAAACAGGCTGCCCAGAACTGAAATCTTTGGATGCTCTTCCATCCACATCAGCCCTGCTTTCTAGAAAGTCAAACCTTCTGAGTTAGGGGCAAAAGAATACTTTAAAAGACAGTGACAGATCTAGAGGTATCTTACACCCCAGGTCAAAGAAGTCACATGTTTAAGGGTGTTTAAGGTGAAGAATAAAATAGTTCCTCTCTTGCCCCATAGCTTCTGTCTTTCACTTCTGTGAACTGTTTGACGGAAGCACAACTTTCCTCCCATTAGGATCAGCACATTCACTCAGAGAGCCCCAGAAAGCCTGTGGATGTTCCTAGGACTGGGGGCCTTGCAAATGTGTCAATCCAAGACAGATGGTGAGGCTGACTTTCATTCATTCCGGCCCGGCCCGGGGATCTAGCCATTCAGCTGTTTAGAGCTTCAGATAGGAAGTTTATTCTACAAGGGGTTGAGTATGTACTTAGCATATGCAAGGCTGTGGAACTAGTCTCCAGCACAAGGGAGGATGGGGTGGGGAGGGAGGGAAGGAAGGAAAAAAGAAAGGAAGGAAGAGAGAGAAGAAGGGAGAGAGGCAGGAATGAAGAAAAGAAGGAAGGAGGGAGGGAAGAAGGAAGGAAGGAAGAGAGAGAAAGGGAGGGAGGGAGAAAATGTGGCTTTGTTTCAACGTGTTTGTTCCAGTGCAAAGACCAGTGTGTTTCTTTAAACTGCAAGTCTGAAAAACTCAACACCTTCCAGATAAGAACCAACAATTTCAAGAGAAGTATGGAAGGGGCAGCTTCCCAGGGATGCAGATCTCTGTGCAGATGATGATGCTGATGACGACGCCGATCCCCACATTAGGACCCAGATGTGTTTACCTAGCTCGCAGGTTTTCAGTAAGAGGTGGGAATCCGGAAAAGGACACTAAGATCCCAAACCCCTCCACTCGTCTGGTATTACTGGGCCTCAGAAAAGTTCTTTGTCCATCTCTGTGATGAAAAGGCTGGGCCCGATGGTCTATGTGACTAATTACTCTGAAGCCAGTGGGTGCCCTCAGAGAATAGCGGAGGTGGGGTATTTGCATCCTGTCAGGGCAGGAGCCTTTGTTGGTGACGTGGGCAGCACGTGGAAGGAAGGGTTCCCAGGCCCCGGACACCCACAAGAAGGACAGCTGGCCTTTTTGCAAAGGACACTGAGAAAGCTATGCTTGTGGTTTACCCCCCCCCTTCGGTTTATGGCCCTATTCCGAATTTCATATAGCTAAGTACACACATCAAGTCAAACACCGTTTTCTTTCCTGTTATGTGCTCAGCCTGACCTTTACAGAGGACAGAAGGAGGGTTCTTAAGGACTCACTTCCTGGAAGACTGCCAAGATGAAGGCTTTTCTTCTTGTTGACTGACACGACAGGGGGTTTCAACTCTTCAAGTCTATTCGTTTATTCTCTTAATTCCTTCTCTCATGGGGTGGCGGGGCTGTGGATTGAGTAGGGGGAGGGGAGCTGGCCCCAAATTCTGCCCTTGTCTTCAGCAGCTGGGTGACTGCTGCTGACACACCTAACCCAGTCTCTCCATCATTTGGCAGGAGGCAGAGGCCCCTCTTCCCAAGGCCAAGCTTCCAGGGTTGGTGATGCCACAACCAAAGCTCCTGTTAGATTCCACCAATAGTTCCTGATTACCTGCAAGGTGTACAAAACAGCCACGGTACATGTTCACCAGCATGTTCTGTTCAATAGGTACCTTACAAGGAAAGTTTCCGGGGACATACATGGCACACCTTATGGTAAGGTCCACAGGGAAGTAGAGAGGCCGAGGACCTGTTGCCCCTGGCCATGCCCAGTTTAAAAGCCTAATACACAGAAGGGTACTGGAGTCTGCATATTTCTAGCCAATGACCTAATTTGGAAATAAATCACCTATTCATTCCCCTAGCAAAAAAAAATATTTCCAGCCTCCCTCTACTAATGAATAAACTCTCTAGGGTGGATTTGTACGCTGTAATCTAAATGCTAAGTTATGACCTCTGAAGATCTTAATTCTTGATTAAGGCATTTTATCTGCTAACTACTGCTAGAGGGGTGGCTCCTGACTCATCCCCTAATTAACTTCTCCTAACGGCCCCCAGCAGATAGATTAGAGTTATGTTGTCCCAAGCTGGTTTTAAGGAAGTATTGTTAAAGTAAATTACTGCCAAAATTATGCAGCAGTGGGCCAAGGGTAAATTACTTCAGCTCTGGAAGGCTCTGATTTCTCTTCTGTAAAAATGGTGCTGTTACCTAGTAGAGGTCTGTTGTGAAGATTTCAGGAGGAAAAAAAATGTACACATATAACTAACAGAACTGTTTAAGGCACACAGCTCCTACACCTTGGTTCCTGTGCACTGTACTCTTAGGATGGGTGGGGCAAAGGGGGCACAACCACAGAGATGAGAAAAGCTGGGTGAGGCAATGAAGAAGGTTATGGGAAACCAGGAAAGGTCTGAAGTCCAAAGGGTGTTCAAGTCTTCACACCCCAGCTGTCTTCTAGAAGGGGCTCCCTTGCACAACTTAACAGACCAACAATAAAAGGAGACTCAGCAGAAGGAGAGAGCTAAGGCATTTTTAAATGGGTGTGGGTGTGAGTATGTGCGGCATCTGTGTGCATGGAGGCCAGGAGAGAATGCTGGATGTCTGCCTCTACTGTTTTCCACCTACCTTTTTGAGACAGGATCCCTCAAGAAACTTGGAGTGAACAAATTCAACTTGACTGGCTGGCCTTGAGCCCTGAAGATGGGTTTGTCACCCCCATACCCTCCTGGACTGGGGTTACAGATGTGTGTGCAGCTCCTGAATTCAGATTTATATGCTTCTGTAGCAAACATGTTGCCTACTGAGGCATCTCCCTAGCACCTAGAATATTTTTTAATGTTTTCCTCAGCACTCCTTCCCACCCCACTGTGTGTGTGTGTATATATGTGTGTGCATGTATGTATATGTGTGTCTGTGTGTTGCAAAATTCAGGGCCTCATTTGCTATGCAAAGGTTTTACTGGTGAACCACACCCATTACCAGTGTTAACAATGAAAACGGTCAGGCTATATGCACTCCCGGAGGAGAGCCTCAGAGGCCTGGCTCCCTATCAGGTTATGAAGGACCAATTGTCATCTCTGGCTTGCCCAAAAAAGCTGAGCCCAGGTGTTAGGACACATCTTCACTCAGAGTCTTTATAAAAATCTCCTTCCTCAGGGTCATCAAGTATTACCTGCCGTTATGTTTGTGGTTGTCATCAAAGACATCAAAACTGAGAGAACATTGCACACAGACTTGGATTCACAGTTCAGCCTGGCCCACTTACTAGACTGTGAGCTTCCGTGAGTGACTTCCCTTCTCGGAGCCTATGATGCTTTCTGTAAAAACAGAGGTGGAGCCGGGCGGTGGTGGCGCACGCCTTTAATCCCAGCACTTGGGAGGCAGAGGCAGGCAGATCTTTGTGAGTTCGAGGCCAGCCTGGTCTACAAAGTGAGTCCAGAATAGCCAAGGATACACAGAGAAACCCTGACTCGAAAAACCAAAAAAAAAAAAAAAAAAAAAAAAAACAGAGGTGGATAAAACCCAGTTCTTGTAGGGTTGTTTGTAGCACATAGTACCTTTCAAGAACTATTAGTCAATGTTTGTTAAAGAAGATTTCTTTAAAACTGATTTTCTATTTTACATCTGATCAGAAAAGATTGAGATTTTATTACACACACACACATACATATACACACACCCTGCACTTAAATCTGGACAAGTCTCAGATCTTGGTCTCATTTGCTCAGAGAGGAAGTGGTGTTTCTTTACTCTGGTGTAGGAAACAGGAAGTGAACATGGCAGGAAAGGAAATTAGGAACAAACTGCTGCTGGAAATTTCCTTCCTGAGCCAGCTTCCTTTTCCTCTATTCTCAATGACATAAAGAAGTAAAGCCTTTTATGCCTTTTGGGTTTTTTTTTGGGGGGGGGTTGTTTGTTTTTTGGGTTTTGTTTGTTTCTTTTGAGACAAGATATCCAGCCTGGTCTGGAGCTCACTATGTAGCCCAGGCTTGCCCTGAGCTCATGGATCGTCTTGTGCCTCACACACTTGCCTGCTGGGATTCACTCTTGGAAGCCTCCCTCTTGGGGCATCTCTGAGACAGGATGTATTAAATATTGCCTGATCACTGCCAAAATCTCGATACAGTGTCTTCTATGGTGTTCATGCCTGAGTTCAGCTCAGGCAAGCTGGGTCTACCACATCATCTGCAGGACTGTGGCCAGGCCTGGGCACACCTGCATGTGTGCCGGATTTCCAGCAGAGGAACCTTGACTACTGCAGAAAGTTTGGAGGGAGATTGATTCCCTGTCTTTGCTTCTTTTCCTACTGCTGTGCTGAAAACACTAATAAAAGCAGCTTACGGGAGCAAAGGTTAGTTTGGCTCATAATTCAAGGTTACAATATACCTACTGTTGCAGGGGAATCAGGGTGGCTGGATTTTGAGGCAGACAGTCAAAAGAAGAGTGCAATGTCCGCTCAGCTCTCCATCTTCACATGTAATCCAGGGTCCCCTGCCTACCGAATTGTCCTGATCATAATGATGTAAATGTCTTTTGGAGTCAAACAACCCTTTCACAGGGTTTGCATATCAGATATCCTGCATATCAGATATTTACATTAGAATTTATACCAGTAGCAAAATGACAGTTATGAAGTAGCAATGAACGTAATTTTATGATTGGAGGTCACCTCAGCATGAGGAGTTGTATTACAGGGTCCCAGCATTAGGAAGGTTGAGAACCACTGCTCTAAACATTGTCAAGTTGCCCATGGACACCAACCACCCTACGCAGCTTCTTGCTCTTTCTCCTTCCCCGTGGAATCCCAGATGGTTTCTTTACACACTGTGTAGTGATGGGGTCCACCGTTTTACCCTCACGCGCAGACACCTGCATCCTGTCCTCCTTCAGTGTCTGGTTGAATTGTGGCCTTTCGATGTACTGAGACTTCAGAGTTCAGGATTCACTACGGATTTGTATCTGAAATGACCCCCAGAGGCCCATGTATTAAAGGCAGGGTCCTCTATTGGCACCATTGGAAGTAGAAAGCTCTTAAGAATTGGGGCCTACGGGGATGCCTTTAGCTCGTTGGGGGTGTATTCTCAAAAGGGGTGGTGGGATACCTGCTTCTTTTTTTGCTTCCATGCTGTCAGCTTGTTCCCAGCTTGCCCCCACCGTGATTTATTGACTTTCCACAGGCTCCAAAGCTATGGGGACAGGAGATTGCAGACTGAAATTTCTAAAACTGTAAATCAAAATAAACTTTCACCCTTATGAGCTGATTTATCTAGGTGTTTGCTACTGAAACAGAGAGACTGACTCACAGTGGGGTCTATACTTGTGCCTTCCCTGACACATAAAAAGAAATCTGAAAGCCAACACAGTTTAAGGGACCAGCTAACTGTGCCTGTTTCACTGTTTTCTCGGTGCCTGCCTTACCCCTCTCCACAGCCCCCAAACCTGGAAAAGTAAGAAAGGCCACAGTGTGCCAACATCCAGGGAAAGCCCTGATTCTGAAGAACTTGATATTGAGGGTTGAGAAGAAAAGGAAGACAAGATCCTCATCAAATGTCAGAAAACATCGTTATTTCCTTTTCTATTTCTTTAGCTTCAAATGAAACCATTCTTTTTTTTTTTTTTTTTTTTTTTTTTTTGGTTTTTCGAGACAGGGTTTCTCTGTGTAGCCTTGGCTGTCCTGGACTCACTTTGTAGACCAGGCTGGCCTCGAACTCACAAAGATCCGCCTGCCTCTGCCTCCCAAGTGCTGGGATTAAAGGCGTGCACCACCACCGCCCGGCTTATGAAACCATTCTTTATCTGCTGTCTCATACCTGAAGCCGGCTGTACCACCTTCAGTTTGTAATTCTAAACTTGGGCATCAGGAGAAATGATACACCTTTTATTTTTGATTTTTTAATTTTCCTCTGAGACATGGCCAAAATAATAAAGCTTTAAGTTTATTCCATGAAACAGCTAAGGGCAGGAACAGAGTTCTCGGAGCATCTGACCTTTCAGGCACGCGAGAGAGAGAGAGGCACATGTCTGTGTCGTGCCATAAACTGGTTGTACAGTGTATACAGAGCCTGGGGCTCATTTTCTTTTCCCTTTTAAAGGTTCATTTACTGTTTTTAAATGTTATGTGTATCAATGTGTTGCATGGATGTATGTATGTGCATCATGTCCATACCTGATGGCTGCCCTGGAGTCCAGAAAGAGGCGTCAGGTCCCCTGGAACTGGAGTTACAGTCGAGTATGAACCTCTGTGTGGGTGCTGGGCAGTCTGCAAGAAGAGTGAGTGCTCTTAACTTCTGAGCCATCTCCTTTTTTTCTGTCTGTCTTCCTTCCTTCCTTCCTTCCTTCCTTCCTTCCTTCCTTCCTTCCTTCTTTGCCTCCTTTCTTTCTTTTGTTCTTTGTTTGTTTTGCTTTGCTTTGTTTTTTGAGACAGGGTTTCTTCATGTAGCCCAGGCTGTCCTGGAACTAACTCTATAGATCAAGGTGACCTCGAACTCAGAGATCTGCCTGCCTCTGCCTCCTGAGTGCTGGGATTAAAGATGTCTGCCGTTACCCCCTGGTTCACCCTTACTTTCTTATTATAGAGATGTTCGTTGTGGAGATGTATATGTGACTCTATGATGGATACATATTCATTATAAAAAATTTCAGATAATAAATTTGTTCAGTACAGAAGGAATCCCACCAGGCTGAGAATACAGTTCCATGGTAGAATGCCTGCTTATCACCCTTAAGGCCTTGTTTGTTCCCCAGTATTGAAAATAATGGGAGATGGAGAATTTTATTATTCACCTATAATTGTTCCTAGTATTTCAATGGGTATTCTCCCAGTCTTTTGGGTATAGTATATGAATATCCTTTTTGCAAAATGTGAAATAGCACATATTTAAAATATAACATGAGGTTATAATAAGCCATGTGGCAACTTTTTATTGAATATGCCATGCTTTCTATATCTACTATGTCATTATGAACATTAAAAAGAATTTTTTTTGGTTTTTCGAGACAGGGTATCTCTATGTAACAGCCCTGGCTGTCCTGGACTCACTTTGTAGACCAGGCTGGCCCTGAACTCACAGAGATCCACCTGCCTCTGCCTCCCGAATGCTGGGATTAAAGGTGTATGCCAACAAGCCCAGCAAACATTTGCAAATTTTATTGAATTTTTTTTTTTTTTGGTTTTTTGAGACAGGGTTTCTCTGTGTAGTCCTGGCTGTCCTGGACTCACTTTGTAGACCAGGCTGGCCTCGAACTCACAAAGATCCGCCTGCCTCTGCCTCCCAAGTGCTGGGATTAAAGGCGTGCGCCACCACCGCCCGGCTCGAATTTTTAATACTATTGGATTTGTTTGCTTTGTTGATTTGATTTCTTGTCACCTATAGCCTAGGCTGGGCTTAAACTTTCCTTATAGCAGAAGATTTCCTTGAAGTTTTAATTCTTCTGTCTCTACCTCTTCAGTGCTGGAATTACAGGGATGTGCCAGAAAGCTCTATTCATGCTGGAGACTCAGAGCTGGGGCTTTGTGCATGTTAGGTAAGCATTCCTCCAACAGAGCCATGTCCCGAGTCATAATTGTACACACACACACACACACACACACACACACACACACACACACACACA
>CAJQZJ010032150.1:5043849-5093073 GCA_907164525.1 Lophiomys imhausi | reverse complement strand
ACACACACACACACACACACACACACACACACACACACACACACACACACAATTGTCCTTAAGAGTGCCATTTCAGGGGCTAGAGAGATAGCTCAGTGGTTAAGAGCACTGGCTGCTCTTCCAGAGGTCCTGACTTCAATTCCCAGCACTCACATCATGGTTAATGGGATCTGATGCCCTCTTTTGTCATGCAGGTATATATGGAAATAGAGCAGTCATAAATATAAATAAACAAATCTTTTTAAGAAAGAGTACCTAGCCGGGCGGTGGTGGCGCACGCCTTTAATCCCAGCACTTGGGAGGCAGAGGCAGGCGGATCTCTGTGAGTTCGAGGCCAGCCTGGTCTACAAAGCAAGTCCAGGACAGCCAGAGGTGTTATACAGAGAAACCCTGTCTCGAAAAAACAAAAAAAAAAAAAAAAAAAGAAAGAGTACCTGATGTTAATTGGTCCTGTTACTTAATTGACTCTGATTGGTTAAATAAATGCTGAGGCCTGGAGATTGGGCAAAGACAGAGGTAAGCAGGACTAAGGTTCGTGGGCTTTTTAGAGTGATACAGAACATCTGGTGGAGAAAAAAAAGAGGTTGTGGGGGAGAAGAAGCCAGAAGTAAGCAAGGAAGACATGCCATGGGGTAGATTAAAGAAGATCCTTCCATGTGGCCTGGAACATCGGCTTAGCATGGAGAATAATAGTCCAAAGGGACGTATGTATATATGGGGTTATATTTGGGTAATAGAATTATGAACTAGCTTAGATGGGCTAGGATTGCACAACCCAGGCCTAGGCTTGATAAAATCCCCCCCCCCCCCAAAAAAAAGAAAGAGTACCTGCCTTAGGGTTTTTATTTCTGTGAAGAAATAACATGACTGTGGCAACTTTTATAAATGACAACATTTAATTGGGGCTGGCTTATAGTTTCAGAGGTTTAGACCATTATCAGCATGGTGGGAAGCCTGGCAGCACCCAGGCAGACATGGATGAGACTAGAGTTCCACATCTTGATCTAATGGCAGCAGAAGGAGACTGTCCCACTGGATGTAGTTTGAGCATAGGACACCTCAAAGCCCTCCCCCACGGTGACACACTTCCTCCAACAAGGCCACACTTACTCCAATAATGCCACACCTCCCAAAAGTGCCTCTGCCCATGGTCTTCACTCATTTAGCCATCATTTAAACCAAATTGAGAACTGGTAAGAATCATAGCTTAAAAACCATACTGTGCAACTCCAAAGTCTTGGAATAATGTAATGCCTGAACTTGCCACCAGACAGCTCCTAGAGCTAGACCTCAGAACCAAACCCATGGCAGGCCACCCAACAGCCCAGAGGAGATCCAAGCCCAGGACAGGCCTTGATATGCTAATGAATTAACCTGAAGATGGTGTTGACATGATGGTGGACCAGCCCAAGGTTGTGAGCCTAGATAGATAGCACAACCCAATAAAATTACTTGAGAATTGGAACTTTGGGAATGGTTTCTAGGATCTCACTGCAGTGATCCCTTAGACATGGCTCGCTTCTCTAGTCATTGTGTTGATATCCTCCTGAGAAAGAACTTGAGGTTGTGTGAGGCCCTGACCTCAGAGATGGTTGAACTTCAGGCACCTTTGTTAGGTCTACATCAGCACTAGCCATTGACCTACACTCTCCAGGACCTCCTGGACCTCCACCAGTGCCACTCTCCCAGCTTGCCACAGCTGAAAGACTTTCATGGAAGACTTGGGTCAAGAGTGCAAATTTCTGAAGTGGAGATGTGTTGGAGGAAGGTCTAATACATTGTTTCTTATGCTGATTTCAATGCTGAGATCTGGTTACCACCCCTTCTGAGGCATTCTTTTGATTGGTTAATAAAAGTCGCTGATGGCCAATTGGCTGGGCAGAAAGAGTATAGGAAGGTAGGACTCCCTAAGACAGAAACAGGAACCCTATGTTTTACACAGAGAAATCCCTCTTTCCACCAGAAGACATGGAAGCAGACAGACATGTATGAGAGCTCTGGAAGGTAACAACAGGCCACATGACTGTTTGAGATTAAATTGTCCAGGTTAATTTAGATTAGCTAGTTGAGAGTGCCCTTAGTTCTGCCCAGCTAAGGGCTAAGTGCTGAAACATTAAAAGGTCTTGGTGTATTTAATTATTGGGGAAAGGACTGAGGTGGCCTATAGGCCGCCAGTCCAAGCAATCCAGGGAATCGGCCTCCTACCAAACCCAGGCGACTAGTATATAGTTATTAATAAGTATCCAGCAGCTACCCTGCCAGCTTTGCCACCAGACTGCACCGCCAGGTCGTCCCTCCAGGCATACAGACTTCTAAGGCAAGTCAGGCCTGCCTATTTCCCGCCAAGCCGCCAGCTGTTCCGCTGGCCTAATATAACCACTTATAATTGTTAGTGAAGATATTAGTTAATAGAGTTTAGGTTGCAGGTGGTGAAGGCCACCCTTGATCCAGGGCTTTTTCCCCAGGACAGGTGGGGTTGCCAGTTAAGGCAGGCTAGGCCTGCCGACTTCCTGCCAGCCTGCTAACTGCTCTGCCGGCCTAATCTTATACTTTATAGTTATTAATACCATACAATTGATAATTAAATTGCAGCTTCAGAGATGATTCCCAAGTGGAACCCTGAAGTAGCATTTCTGGCCAAACAACTGTTCCCTGTTTGGTGAAAATCTGTTTAACTTTGACACCTAGCATGATATTCTAAGGAGTGTTTGTGTGAGTAAATCGAGCATATTTGAAAGGCAAATCTTATACAAACCAATTGTACACCTAATTGCCAGTGTCCTCACACCCTGTAGGTGGTGCTCTCTGAAACTAGTAATATATGATTTAGCAGGTGCCAGGGAGAATGGGCAAACCTAAAACCTGAGGTCAATCCCCAGGGCCCAGACAATGGAAGAACAGAATTGATTCCTGAGAGTTGTCCTCTGACCTACACATGTGTAGGCAGCAGGAGTGTGTATGCATACACACACACACACACACACACAAATAAAAATTTAAAAATTTAAACTAAAGCCTCAATTACGGGATACTAGAATAACCTAAGATACACTGATTTTTCTTTTTTTTTTTTTTGGTTTTTCGAGACAGGGTTTCTCTGTGTATCCTTGGCTGTCCTGGACTTACTTTGTAGACCAGGCTGGCCTCGAACTCACAAAGATCCGCCTGCCTCTGCCTCCCAAGTGCTGGGATTAAAGGCGTGCGCCACCCCGCCCGGCTTTGATTTTTCTTTTTAACATTTCATAGCTCCAGGGCCCAAATGGCATAGTTAGAGAGATACACAGTAAGCCACTTTACCTTGAAATGGAGTACGTTTTGCACTATATTAAAGGCTTTTTGGGCCTTGATTAGATTTACCTAATGGTTTCTGCTCCCTGTCCAGTGTCTACCAGCATGGGAGCCTGAGGCTTTTTGCTTTCACAGTCTTCTCCAAGGCTGAACCACTAGACTTGGTCTACACACCCTAGCGAACTCAGTGCCCATGAAGGCTGCAGAAATGGGGCAAATGTGTCCAAAGTCCCCTTCCTCAGAGTCTCCTGAGAAGTCTATGAAAAGCAGAGCCAGGCTCATAACCTACTGAAGGCTGTTATTGAATGTTCCAAAAGTCTCTTTTTGTTTTTAATTTTTACTTTTAATTTCTTTTTGCAATTTCACACATGTATGCGATGTATTGTGAACTTATTTACCCTGTTAAACTTTTTAAAAAGAGATTTATTTAAGGCTCCTACAAGCAAAGGGATGGAAGATCAGTGTAATGATTGTCACCGTTCAATACAAGAGAAGACCAGCTTAGTTCCCTGGACACTTTGTTGATCAATGTGCTGAGTAAAGGTCCCTCTCCGTGCTGTGGCTCCTGCTGCCTGGGTGAAGGTCCTGGTTCCTTTTATTCATCTTCACAGTCCCTTGGAAGCAGATTCACATGAAGGTCATGGACGATCATATGGTTATCATCTCTCCCAGGGAAAGACCTTGGTCTGATGTGGAAATGAGGGTAGGTGACCAACTAGGGTCTCTCCTACTTTCTGTGAGGTGACTTCAAGAAACATTGAGCATGCTCATTCCACCCCAGGGCAGCACAGGTAAGTAGCTGAGGACTTTTTACATATGAACTGAAAAGAAGGCAGAGCCGGTCATCCTGGCCCAGTGTCAGCCTATTATTCTGTTTTATTCCTCGCTGGCTCCTATAGACTCTCTTATTTTCAGCTTTTCTTCCTACTTTCATTCCTATGTCTCTGGTAGGTGGCCAGAGCTGCTGTGTGTTCATGTTACAAAGTCCACTATATTGATCATCTGACAGAGGAGTGATATCTAGGCTACACAAAGGACTTTAACCAACCAACCAACCAACCAACAAAACAAACAAACCACCTCCACAACAAAACCCAAAAAAAAAACCCCAAATGTCAAGAAAACAAACAACCTAATCTAGAAATGGGCCATGGATCTGAACAGAGAATGAGGTCTCATAAACATCTTAAAATGTGTTCAACTTCTATAGCCATGAGGGAAATACAAATTAAAGCTACTCTGAGATGCTATCTATCACGGGCAGAATGGCTACTATCAAGAAAATACGTGACAGAAAACACACACACACACACACACACACAAAAGAAGGGGAAGGAGAACCCTCACTCAGTGTTGGGAAGAGGGAAAACAGATTCAGCCACTGTTGAGATTTCCTAAAACAGTAAAAATAGAACTCCATATGACCCAGCTGTACCACTGCAAGGGTATACCAAAGCAACTGCATATCCCATACCAGAGAGACCTGCACACCATGCTCAGTTTACAGTAGCTAGCAAAAGGAAACAGCCTAAAATGTCCACCACCTGGTGAATGGATAATGAAAATGTAGAGAATTTACATAAGAGTATTCTATTCAGCACTAAAGAAAAAGAATTATAAAATTTATAGGAAAATGGAAGAAGCAACTGGAAAAAGTGATAGTACATGAGATAACCCAGGCTTGCTCGGAAACAGGGTCTCATGTTCTCTCTCAGATGTTGAGTAGAGTCTTGGACTTTTAGATTTCTGGGTTGGAATGAGTGTCTATTGAGGCCAGAAGCAAGAAAGGAGCCAAGAGCTAGGTGGTGGTGGCACCCACCTTAAATCTCAGCACTTGGGAGTCAGAGGCAGGCTCATCTCTGTGAGTTCAAGGCCAGCCTGGTCTACAAAATGAGTCCAGGATAGTCAGGGGTATTACACAGAGAAACCTTGTCTTGAACAGCAAAACAATAACAGCAACAACAACAACAAAAAAGAAAGAAAGGAAGGAAAGAAGGAAGGAGGGAAGAAGGAAGGAAGGGAAGAAAGGCCATGAGTGAGCTCTGTGTGTCTGTGTGTGTTTGGTGCGGGGGGATGGGAAGGAGGGAATTGAAGATCAGGATAGCAAAAGGCACATGAGATGAAAGTAGAGGAGGACATTGAGGCTGTAAAGTGGCAAACAGGGATGGGAGAGGATGAGGGCATGGGAAGGGGGGTAGGGGAGAGTCAACCAAAACTTAGGAATAGGAAAAAGCCCACATAGAAGCCTATGAAGTTAAAAGTAACTAATAGATTCAACTGATTTTTTAAATGTTCAGAAGCACCCTACATGGGTGGATAAAACTGGTCCCAGAAACTGTAACTCTTTAACCAAACTTCCCAGTGCCAAGCATGCGACACCTCCTAATGAGTCATTGACCAAAACAACAGACCCCATTGCCATCCTTCTTGGTCACCTCTAAGAACTAGATAGTAAGACTTTGTTACTGCAGGCACCACACCACTTGGGATGCAACACACAGACAAATCAAGTTGGAACTAAACTAGGAACTTCCATCCATGATGGCATTCAGGGTCTGAAACTGTATTTCAGAGTGCTGAGTGGAAAAAAAGATGTCAGAGGTCTTACCCAGATGACGATCTTGCGTTCTATAACTGCCAGGCAAGATGTTCCCACTGGGGCAGTAGTGCTAAGGTTGTATTAAGGGTAACCCATCCAAAGCCTCTTCATAAGGCCCGATTCTGCTCCTAAAACTGGGGGGGTCTGCTTGCCTTCTTGAACCTGGATTTTATATCTGGAAGGTGTTTGTATGTTGGCCATGACTAGATAACTCACCAAGTTATTGTGAGGTGGGGGCACCTTCTGACTTGCTTTGACTGTTTGTGCAAGGCTTCCTGTGAAAGGACTTACAAGGAAATTCAATCTAGGGAAAGTGTTTTTACCAACAATTTGCCAGATGGCTCTTCTCCACTTGTCATTTTAGCATGCTTTGAGGACGTATGAGTAAATGTCCCTGTGCAATTCCCATGGGAGCTACAGAGTTAGCAAGTGTGTCAAAGGAATAGCTAAATAAATCCTGAGCAAACTGGAGTTTTCAATTAGAAAACTTCTCAGTGACTTTAATCACAAGAAGAATCTTCCAGGGTGAGAAGGAAGGCACTTGTGTAGCAGAGATAGGGAATAGGACTGTCTTTCCTTTAGAACTAAGTGAATTCAATGTGAGCCTTCGTTATGTATGACTCCCTTTCTTGGTGCAGTTGTTTTTTCTACAGCAATTGGGATTAGATGGTCAAAAATAGTTCATAGGACACTGGCTTTCTCAGGCTACACGGATCTCAGGCGGAACAGGAAAATGCCAAAAGTTTCTCAAGACTGAACATGTTCTGTATTTTCCATGCAGAAAAGTTAGAGATGGCCAATAGGTTTCCAACTTTAATGGGCTTTCACCATCTGCTGGGATGATAAACAGAGTCTCTTCCTCCAAAGTCAGAAGTATTTCCACTTTAATGCCTCAGGCTCAATCACAGAATGATTATTTGATGCTTAATTATTTTTTCTTGACTGACATTTTGCACACAGTCAAGTTCATTCTACAAGGCCTTTGACAGCTGGTGATGTCTGTGTCTACAGAGGCTACTGGGAACAGTGGAAAGACAAGGTGCACGCATAGACTCATGTGTGTCTTCTTGTAATGATTGGGTTTGAGTTGAGATGCATGAGTGTGGGTAGCATCTTTTGCTCAGTTGAGGGGACAAATACTGACCACATGCTTGACTGAGTCTTTCAAAGACTGGAATGAGTGCCATGCGGAGCACGGAGACTGGAAGTCAGTAGACCTGGGCTTTCTTGGTCCCAGTTGTACCACTGATTTAGATTATCACATAAATAAGCAACCACGATTGTTGTTTTGTCCAGCTGTGAAATGTGGGTAAAAGGAAAACATTAAATTAGACAACTGTTAAGACTCTGCCGGATATGAAACTCTTATTTTCCTTTTTCGGCTTTGTCGTGTTTGTTTGTTTTTAACAATTGATTTATTTTATTTTACATGCATGGCGTTTTGTCTGCATGTATGTCTGTGTGAGGGTGCCACATATTAGAGGTACAAACAGTTGAGCTGCCGTGTAGGTGCTGGGAATTGAACCCAGGTCCTCTGGAAGAGCAGTCAATGCGCTCAACCACTGAGGCATCTCTCTAGCCCCCTCAACTTTATGAGCCCTGATTTCCTTCGGGGGAGGCTAGATATGTATGGTGTTAAACAGCCATCTTAGTGTTGAGGGCCTAGTCATTCTGCCTCCTCATCCCTGTACTTCCTTTTGTTGGCCACCTTCTGTGTCTACCTTCTTTGCTATTGTCTTCTAGCTCACCCCTGCACACATCTATCTAAAGACACGCCCTCCCTTCTCTCTAGTCCGTATCTCCCTCCATAGCTTTCATTTGCTCATTTTGCTACCCCATCTCATTCATTTAAACAGCGCTTTTCTTTTTTTTTTTTTTTTTTGGTTTTTCGAGACAGGGTTTCTCTGAATATCTCTGGCTGTCCTGGACTCGCTTTGTAGACCAGGCTGGCCTCGAACTCACAAAGATCCGCCTGCCTCTGCCTCCCAAGTGCTGGGATTAAAGGCGTGCGCCACCACCACCCGGCTAAACAGCGCTTTTCAACTCTGTGGGTCAAACAACCCTTCTGTCCCAGGAGTCACATATCAGATACCCTGCATATCAGATATTTACGCTGTGATTCATAACAGTAGCAAAATTGCAGTTATGAAGTAGCAACGAAAATAATTTTATGGTTAGGGGGTTATCACAACATGAGGAACTGTATTAAAGAATCACAGCAGAAGGAAGGCTGGGAACCACTGCTCTAGAAGGTAAGCTTGGGAAAGCCTGAGCCTCATTTTGATTGCTATCTTCCAGTCCAAACATGAAGTCCTTACTCACATTCAGTGAATGTTTGCTGAGTGAATGTGCATGATTCTCTACTTCTTTGTTTCAGTCCCATTATCAGCATGCCAAAATGGCACACTGTCTGTCTCGGTGGTACCTGCCTTTGATGCCAGCACTTAAAAGGCAGAGGCAGGTGGACAGGTGGATCTCTGTGAGTTCAAGGCCAGCCTGGTCTAAATAGTGATCTCCAGACCACCTAGGGCTACATAATGAGACTCTCTCAACAAACAAAGAAAAACGGTCATGTGCCATGACACACTCTGAGTTAAGAAGACCTCCTATCAGCCGGGCAGTGGTGGCGCACGCCGTTAATCCCAGCACTTGGGAGGCAGAGGCAGGCGGATCTTTGCGAGTTCGAGGCCAGCCTGGTCTACAAATTGAGTCCAGGACAGCCAGGGCTATACAGAGAAACCCTGTCTCGAAAAAAAACAAAAAAAAAAAACAAAAAACAAAAAAAAAAGAAGACCTCCTATCAGCTCCACTTCTATCTGACTAGAATGACTCAGCTCAAATTCTACACGTCTATCTGGCTAGGATGACTCAGCTCAAATACTACACCTCTTTTACCAGCACTCTTTTTCTCTCTAGTATAGTTTTTCACAATGGGCTAGCTTTGTTTTCCTATCCATCCTAGAAGCCAGAAGGATGCCTAATGATAGGAAGTAAATCATGCTTAATTTTGCATCTGAGATTTAGTGAAATGTCTGCTTCCTGGCAGGGACGGAAACTTGTGAAATAGATGATTTCGCCCACCCACCCCAAAGCTTTGAATATTATATTAGTATATGCTGACCCTGAACTTGGAGGGAAGTCATGTTATTCTGGAGGGAATTAAACATGGTGTTACAACAGCCTTGTGTTTGTATCTAGAAATGATAGAAATAAAACCAGACCCAGAGGAATGTGGGAAAGGCTTTCTTGGGACATCTACTCCAGCCTGAAGAGAAAGGCAGTTATGACCAAGAGGAGATCAGCCAGGCAGCTTCTAGGACAAAGGGAATGGAGTAGGTAACTTAAAAGAATGTTCAGGCAAGCTCCCAACAGGTCCTTCACGCAAAGGCGTTCAAACTGTAGCTTCTGGTCTTTAGTGGCCAGGGTGTGAGCTGAGTTCAGGTAGCGTTTTGATCAGTTTTGACCTCTAAAGGAAGGTGGACTTCTGGAGGCTGAGCTTGTTTGCATCTGTAGAACTAGGACTCGGGGTTTTGGTTTGTGTGGACTCAGAAGTAGTTCTCATCTCAAACAGAGTGAGACAGTTGATTCTGGAGCCAAACAGAAGTGACCATGGCCCAGAAACATAGATTCAAGTTTCCTCAAACACTGTTTAACTGTGGAGGGTTACATGAGAGTTTATTAAAGAACAAAGAAAGTCGTATATCAACGTGTTTATCAAGCACATTGGTCAGGAAACGGGTATGCGGGTCAGAGTAATGTGGGAGAAACTCTGCAATAGGTTTCAGACTTACACCAAATGATCATTTGGTAGTAAAGACATGCTGAGAGACAAAAAGATGAGAGAGAGAGAGAGAGAGAGAGAGAGAGAGACAGAGACAGAGACAGAGACAGGGAGAGAGAGGAGTAGGTGGCACCAGCTGCCCGTTGCTGAGGGACACAGAGTATCAGGAACATGTGTGCCCCTTTAACCATGACACCTTTGGCAGTTTCTCCATCATCTGCCTTAGAACCTCAATCCACAGCTGCCCGCAGCCTGAGAACTGCGAATGCCCTGCTAACTTATCCCAGCACCATCCTACAGTAAAGCGCAGAGAGGAATGCCAGCCTTGCCCCATGGTAGGTGCCACTTCCTAGGGGCGCTTTCCCAAATCTGGCTGGAAAAGGAAGGGCCCATGAAATGATCAGTGGAAAAGGCAAGAAAACCATGCCTCCTAACAGCCCCCTCGATTCCGATCCTATGCAGAAACACAGAGGTACCATTTTGCTTGAAATCAGTTTCTGACTGTCCGGTCAGATTTTCTAAAAGTGTTGAGAAAGCACACCAGGAAGACAATATAGCATTATACAAACACTTACTGCCTCAAAATGTGAAAATTGTTTTCAATTCTTCTTGAAAAATAAGAGGCTAGGAAAATACCATTTAGATAATAAGACTGGCCTTTGAGAGCAGTTGAAAGTCTTGTAGATCTGAGGTCATTTGATAGATAGTTTGATCACCGCAGCAGCATCTTTTTTGGGTGCTGGATCTTACAGGCTTGATTTCATTTATAATTTTACTTTTATTTTATGTGCATGAGTGTTTTTGCTTACAGCTTACATGTATGTCTGTGCGACATGTATGTGCCTGACACTGAGGAGGGCAGTGGATCCTCCTGGAACTGCCATTGTGGATGGTTGTGAACTGCCACGCGGGTGCCAGGAATTGAACCAGGACTTCTGGAAGAGCTGCCAGTGCTCTTAACGACTGAGTCCTACATATATCTAGCTCCATATCTTTAGCAGGGGAGCCTGGGTGGGGGATGTGGCCCTGACTAAATGCTGAGATGCTAATCTACAGGGATTTTTCTATCAAGTGACTTCTCAGGGTGGTGTGGTAATTTCTGGGCCCTGGTTATGTATTTTGCTTCTACCCTTAGAGGTTAGTATCTTATATTTTCTGTTGTCCTCAAGCACTTTGAAGAAAGGGGTTATAGTCGCTTGTTTCTATAGCTCCTGCATAATTCAACAAAGGGCTGAGAATTCAACACACCAATCTACACCCTCAGTTTACTTACTGCTATGGTTTGACTGTGTCTCCAAAGTCCATGTGTTGAAACTGACTCCCTAAGCGCAGCTTGTTGGGAGACAGGGCCTAATGGGAGGCCGTTCAGAGGGCTCCACCCTCTTGAGTCAGTTAATGCCACAATTGTGGATGTGGATTTGTTATACGAGTGAGTTCAGTCTCCCAGTGCACTCTCTTTCTTGTCGTCACTTCTTCTTCAGCCTTCTTTCGTGGGGTACTATATCATGAAGGCCTGTGCTGATGCCCCATCAATTGAGCTCTGTCCCCAGAACCATTTGCTAAATAAATTTCTATATTAGTTCATGTTCTCATCTCTGTGACAAAATGTCTGGTAGAGACAAACTACAGGAGGAAGGATTTGTTTCAGCTCATGGTTTGAGGGCATAGTCCATCTTGGTCTGATAAGACATGACAGAGGCCATTAAAGCAGGAGCATCAAGACTCCTCTCATCTCGGAGGCAAAGGAGGCAGAGTGCAGGCTGGAACCAGGAAGGGTTATAATAGACCAAGTTGCCCTTCAGTGGCCTATTTCATCCAACTGGGCCCCACCTCCAGCTGCGTTGTCCAACCTTCTGATATTGTGAAGTGCTATTGTCATCTATTGACGTGTTGGGCCCCATGTTCAGAGCTATCCTGGGATGCAAGAAGCCTCCAGTCCACAGGATGGACATGTCTATGAGGGCTCTATATCCTCTCAAAGCAATTCCATCTTCTGGGAACCATGTGTGCAAATACCATGAGCCTATAAGGAACTTCTCACATTCAAACCATGACAATTATCTAGTGTTTTCTGTTACGGCAGCACAAACAAACTGAGATATATTTATCTAACCAAAATCAGAAGCCAGGAAAGAAAAATGGGAGATGCCAATCTATGGTTGGGATTGTGCTGATGCTGATTGCCAAATATTTCTGGATCTTTTCACTTTGAGACACACTTTCAGTTCATTCTTTCCCGCCTTATGGTGAGGCAGTATAATGAGAATAGTTCTGGACCCTGAGCTATGAGTAGAGCTGATCTGTGTCATGTCTTGGCTATAGCTAAGGGGACCAACTATCTTACTTTGTGTGACTAAGTGATTTCCCCATCGTGTGAGATTTATACTACCAACCAAAGAGAACCTCTGGAAAAGTAGGCCAGTTGTTATGATAGCTGGAACATTTAATTGCTATTTCTAATCTGTTCATAAGTCTCTGTTTACAAGGACACAGAGACTGACAGCATTCCAGGCAGTGGCTCTTCCCTTATCCCAGGGAGATAAATGGCCCCATTATCAATGGCAATATCACTGGTTCTGATGGCCAGTGGCCTCACTCACCCAACATCTCTCCCCTTCTATGTATTTCAGTTGGCCTTTTAAACAGGTTTCCTGCAGGTGGCCACTCAGAGTTTGTGGATGGATGTCACTTTGCCAACATTAATTACTGGACTGAAATGTCTTCTGTTTTGCTGTTGTTGTTGGTTTTGGGTTTTTGTTTTTGGTTGGGTGTGTACATACATTATTTCCCCCAAGGCACTCTTTTCTTTTTGAAATGTTGAGCTAGAACTTAGCTTTAGACCTATAGTCCTTGCTTTAGATTTTTTAAAAATGTGTATGTGTGAGTCTGTGTGTATGTATGTATGTACATATATATACAGAGTCTGCAAAGGCCAAAGGAGGGCATAGGAGCCCCCAGAGCTGGAGCTGCAGGTGGTTATGAGCTGCTTGGTGTAGGCATTGGGAACTGAACATGGGTCCTCTGCACAATAAACACTGCTCTTAGGTGCTGAGTCATCTCTCCAACCCCGCATAGTCCTTATTCAATAAAATAATGCCATGCATTAATGACCTAAGTCACCTCCTTCTCATTTCTTTCATAAAATAAACAGGACAGAGCCTTCTTTTAGGAAAACTTGTCAGTCAAATTCAAGGCATCTGAAATTTTTTTCAGTTATTATTTGGTAAGAGAAGGAGGTTAGGGTAAAGGGAAAATGGCGTGGGAGTGTAGTTCATATTCTCATAGATTTCCCTCTAGGAGCACAGTGGAAGAATTTACAGAACATATCAAGCAGGTTGGAACACTGCCAGTCTTATGGCTCTGACTCTATATCGGTGGGAAAGTGCTCATTTTGAATATAAGCTCCTTACAGGCTGACATTCCCACTGCTGTTCCACATAGGAAATGTGCTATGACTGCCATTTTAGAAAGCCCTGAATTTCTGTGACCATGAGAGCTTAATGACCTGGCATAGAAGGGCTGGGAACTCCCAAGTCTCCTAAAGTCACTTGCTCAATCCTGTAGTGACTGGAATATTCTCTTTGTTTCTGAGGAAACTGGAAGCTTGTGTTCTAGTCTATATAAAGGTCTTTTTGGGTTTTTTGGACTTTTTTTTTTTTTTTTTTTTTTTTACTTAAAGATGTGAACTTATTTTTCTGCCATTGGTTTTCAACTAAAGACTTATATGATCTCAACTCAGCCTTCCAAGTGGCTGAGACTACAATCATGTGCGGAAAAACCTGGCTTGACCAAAAAGAGTTTTAAAATTCTCACCTTCTCTTTGCCAAGCTTCCCAAACTGGAGTTTTAGGGAGGAAAATTAATCTAGTAACTGTGTATTTTCTAGAGTTAGGGACAGCTTATCAGTGACTTAGTCAATTCCTAAGTGGAAAAGCCCACTCCTCATGCTACTGTTTGTGTTGTAAGGTGATTTACTGCTCATAGCACCTGGAGCTTAGGAACCCACTAGCTGCTGTTTTTTTTCTGGCTCTCCAACAGTCAAGGGCTCTAGAGGCCAAGGGCCTAGAATACAGGAGACTGGGCAGCATTTCTTTATGCACAACACAGATACTCTCCTTTCCACATAGTAGGGACAAATGTGATAACAGATAGGAATTTATACAGTGGTGTCCTAGTTACGGTCACTATTGCTGTGATACAACACTGTAACCAAAAGCAACTTGGGAAGGAGAGGGTTCATTTGGCTTATGTTTCCACACTGTTGCTCATCATTGAAGGAAGTTAGGACAGGAATACAAACAGGACAGAAACCTGGAGGCAAGAGCTCATGCAGAGTCCGTGGAGGGGTGCTGCCTACTGGCTTGCTGCTTATGGCTTGCTCAGCCTGCTTTCTTATAGAACCCAGGGCAACCGGCCCAGGGATGGCCCCACCCACAATGGACTGGGCCCTCCCCCATTGATCACTAATTGAGAAAATACCTTAGAGCTGGGTCTCATGGAGGTGTTCTTTTCCATTGAGGTTCCCTCCTTTCAGACAACTCTGTGTTGTGTCAAATTCACATAAAACTAACCAGAACAAATGTGTACTAAGTAGTATGAGTCAGGTTAATTATTTTATTTTATATTTATTTTCGAGTCATAGTCTCGTGGGTTCAAGACTGGCCTCAAGCTTGCTATGTAGCCGAGGAAGAATAAACTTTCTGATCTTGATGCCTCCACCTGGCTTTCACAGTGCTGGGGCTCAAAACCAGAGCTCTATGAATGCGAGGTGAGACCCACATCCTTAGCTTGGGTTCATCTTTTTAAATATCTCCTCTCCAAACCTTCACAAAAACTCCATGGGAACTTAACTTCACAGACTTAGACATTAGCATTCCCACTTTCAGAAAACAAGGGCAGCTTCTCCTTTGTCCCCTCACTTCTCTAAAACGTTTTGTTCCTTGTTGAAGGGGCATGTGAGCTGGACTCTAAGCCACTGCTTAGAGTTAATTCTGCATTGGAGTTTCTCCTGAATAACGAATGGGGTGTACATTTTCATTCAATAGACTTGCTTTCCTCTCAATCTGTCTTCTGTTGCAAGAGCCAGCAGCAACTGCAGGCTTATGAGGAGAGAGTCACATTTTCTCCCTTTTACTGTAAATATTTTGTGTGACACACTGGGGGACCACAGCTTAAGTAACGCTAAACAATACACTTTCCTGTACTTACTAGCACATCTCTGGTTTGTTTTGGGTTTATTTTAACCGTAGCTCCCCAGAGGGAGGTCACCTTCACAAACACAATACAGTAACTATGCTGAAGTTTTTATTAATAACTTTTATTAATAACAGTAAAAACCATGCTGAAGTTTTTATTTCTTTGAAAGAAACTGGGTGGATACTACATTTACTTTAAAGGAGCACCGAAGATCTTGTCCCTGGCTAGAACTTCTCCATCAGCAGTGGGCGTGAAGAATCCCATGATTAATGAAGTACATTGATGTGGTTGACCATGGCCACTTCCTTTTCTTCTGGGAAAACTGCAACCTTAGCCTCTCCAGATCAGAAATAATAAGTTTACTTTCTGAAGAAATCCTGGAGAATATCTCACACTGAATGAATCAAAATTTTCACTACCTTGATAAAGCCAAGAATTATTAAATGTAAGATTATCACGGTCCATCTTCAATGCGGGTGCATAGAGTTATTAGAGTCATGGATAAAGAGAGTTCGCTCTTTCTGCTAGCTGGTGGCTGGTGCCTGCTTGTCACAGAACTCTGAAAGCTAGAAAGTCACAGGTGGGTAATCGTATGAGTGATCGCATAATCAGAAAGAAAGGTCAGTCTCAAGGTCCAAACTATTTCTTAGAGAAGGCTCTGTGCCCGAGATTCCTGGCCTATGGGTGAAGACAGAAATGCCTGCCTCATGATCAGGGATTTAAAACCCACTGTCTTGTGCCAAATGTGCCAAATCAGCCACATTGCCTTTTCTCTATACTGGTGTCCCTTTCTGCAGAATGGCATAGCTACACTCCTTTGTTTTCAGTTGTCTGTTGAATTTGTAATTATTTTAACTACAACACCATGTTTATTGAAAGGCTTTAAATGGGAAAATAAGTCAGAGTATTAAGCTATGGATTCAGGCTGACTTTTGAAAAGGATTCTCTCTTTCTAAGCTAATTCTATATTGAGGTGTATGGTTGCCCACAGACTCATATTTCCAGTGTTTGGTTCCCAGGGGGTGATGCTAGTTTGAAAGTTTTGGAGCCTTTAGTAGAAGGCGGCTAGCAAGCTGAAGAGACTTTAGACAAATCCCCTGTTTCAATCTAGCTTTCTGTCCTTCCTATCTTGCCACTGTGTGAACAGATCTACATATCAGCATCTCCATGAACTTTATCGTATCTTCTCTGTCATGGCAGACTGAGACCCTCTCAAACTATGAACAGCAACAACAACAAAATCTTCCTTCTCATGAGTTGATTCCTGTCTCTCACTCTGTCATGAACCACAAAAGTAACTCATGTTACTTTTAGTCACATGTGACAAAGATGTTGTCTGCAATGCCCACTCTATTCTGTTGGAGGAGGATGTTCCTCAAGTGGTTCATTCTGATTGGAGAATTACAGGTCATTTCTTCTTTTGCAGTAGGAAATGTTTTCAAGTATTTTCTACAGTTGAGATGTAGAGTCTGCTGGGTGGTAGTGGTGGCGGAGCAGGCGTTTATTCCCAGCACTCAGGAGGTAGAGGCAACTGGATCTCTGTGAGTTCAAGGCCAGCCCAGTCTACATAGTGAGTTCCAGGACAGCCAGAGCTACATAGAGAAACTCAAAAAACAAAAACAAAGCAAAAACCAAAGAAATGTCGGGTTCAACAATAGGCAGATAGAACAAAGGGTGAAATGTGCCAACCACACTGCAGGACTGAACCAAGTTAGATGATGCTGTATCCACTTCCTAAGGCAGAACCACCCCATCCCTAAGTAGAACAGGCTTTAAAGAGCCTGGCTTCTCAGTTTGCCAGCTCACAGGCCTGACTTTCTTATCCCATGAATAACCTCCAAGACCTCACCAAGCTTTTACCTCATTTAGCATATGCAGTCAAGCACCTCCTCACATACCTTTTTTTTTTTTTAACTTCAAAGCATATATAATCTCTGAAACTTTGCCTGCAGGTCTGGAAAACCCCTGTTCGGGACCTCTCATCTGTAGGAAGTCAGTAGGAAATACTTTTCTTCGTTTCACTTAACAAAACCCTCACTCTTTCTTTCACTCCCCTCTGTTCCCAGGTTCATTTCTCCTCCAGCACAAGAGACAAGAACTCGAAGACCGGAAAAATGTGCAACACAGTTGCTACTATGAACATGGGAATAGTATGGAAGATTTGTATACACACACACACACACACACACACACACGCATACACACACGCACATACAAGAGATAAGAGATGGGGGGCGGTGATTTGGTGCTAAAATTAAAAACAAAACAAAGACCAGAAATAAAGGGGTTTTTTGGTTTGTGCTCCTTAAAATGCATCTACTTATTTTGTTCATTTTGTGGGTGTGTGTTGGGGTCTGGGGATGAAACGGAGATTTCAGCCTTGTTATTCAAGGGTCTAAGCTCTTTTCTCCTCTTCCTTCTGGTTCAGAAACAGATATTCCCTTCTTTATTCCTGATCCCCAAACACTTCTTGTTCTATGATTTACTACTGGATGGTGAGGAGGGCAGCACTTTCAGGCAAGAAGCAGAAATGCAGAACAGACTGGAAGAGCAGAAAGGGAGGAGGCAGCAGATGGATGCCATCTTGGGAAACTGCTCCCTGAGCTCCTTCCAAGTTCAGAGACTATGGAAGGCAAGGGTCCCTTCAAGAGGGTGACTTGACCTCACAGGGTCTGACTTCCCTGTAACTCCTACTCCATCCAGACTCACAGACCCATTCTTTCATTTCCCAGGGCACCCCAGGCTCCCCCTGTGCCTTTGTGCCTTCTCATTTCCTTGTTAGAAAAGGTGCTTCGTCACAGGGTGAAGGACTCAGAAGTGGAAAGCAATTGTGGAGCCTTCAGCCTTTATTTGTAAAGGTTTGCAATTATTATTAAAAGTTTATTGATTTGTATTAATTTTAGTGACCTCAGGACTCACAGAGCTATGACTTTATTATTATTATTATTTTAATCAAGAAGTAATTTACTCTCCTCTCCTACTGACTCTCTGTTTTGGTCAGAATTAAATGCACTTCCTCCTCCCAGGTTTCCCCAGGCACCGAATCACAGGCTTGTTGAGGAGGAAGGGTGGTGAAGGCTCACTCTGGCCTCTCAATTTATGGGCCCACACATCCCTCACCAACTGATGCGGACTTTCAGGCCACAGTATCATGGTCAGGAAACACACTTGGTTTTTCCTGAAAGAAAAAAAAAAAAGTCCCATGGCCAAGGTCATCTGCTGGTTTCTGGCGGTGTTTGTCATACGGCTTCAAATATTGTGACTCATAGTCACAAGTCGGAATAAACCTACTTGCTATCATTTATTAAAAATGAGTTCTCACGATGAGGAGGTTGGCTAACTTGTGTAAATCATGCCCCTGGAGCCCAGGGCTGATGAAATCACACTTAATGATACAGTCTCCAAGACAGCCCAGGCTTGCTATTTTTGTGGTTCTTTTTGGTTTCTATTTGTTTTGCTTCGTGACAAGTCCTTTGCTAATGTTCCGGCCCTTGAATGAGGTGCAGAATCATGGATGATGTACAAAACTTTCCATTCTTTCTCTCCCTGCTGGAAATAGGCTGTCATGAAGTAATCAACAAAAAAGAAAACAAACAAACAAACAAAAAAAAACCAACAATCTTGAGGTGTGGCTAGGGAGGGGCTAATGCTAGAAGAAGGCACTTGGAGAAGACCAGCTTGTTTCCCCCCCCCTCCCTATGGTGATCATTCTCATGGTGGATGGAATATTCTAAATAAACAGCTCAAATCTCTTGTACAGATGGGGCAAACTGACCTCACCAGAGGTTCCTGCTAATCGGACCTGGTGTTTTGATTAAAATTTTATAATCTTTTTATTCTATTTAGGGGGGAAAAAGCCCATGATAATCCAAGTCCCCAGAGGAGAGTATCAATTTAGAATATGAACTATAAGCACCAGTGCACTTCATTCCCTCCTTGTAGGCTTGTGTGTATGACAGCCAATTACAACTTCAGGAAGCGCCTGGTAGAACCTCAGGGGAGAGGGTGGCACATTTAAGATGTGCATCTAGCTTTATTTACCCATTCCTGATTCTCTAGTGCATGTGCACCTGTCTGTGCATGCAGCAGACTTTCTAAAGCAAAAGGAAAACACTTTACAGGTTATTCATTTGCTGTTCATTACTGGTTTCCAATAAGGATTATAAACATATATGTGTTAAATATATATATATATTTATATATATACATATATATATTTATATATATACATATATGTATATATATATATATATATTCAACCAGAAATGAAATGGAGTGAAAACAGAAGCATGCTTCCAGCTTTGTCCCCAATTCCCTAATGGCTCCCCGTGGTTGCCAATTTCCTGTGCTTCCCTCCAAGGACAGCCTGCACATGCAGCAACATGCATGTGTGGTGTTGCTTCCTCTCTCTCTTCAGGTGGACATGTAGTCATATCTGCACACCCTGCTAGACATTTCACTTAAAAAAATTTTTTTTAAACTGATGTTATATCTTGGACATCCTTTGAAGATAGCTGTCTTATGGCCTTTGGCTAGCACAAAACTGCCACCAAGAATGAGATGACTTAAGGTCTATTTTTACCCGGCTGTAGCTGGTAGAACATCCACCTCTCATGGGGAATTCCCTCGCACATGGCATGACCTTATCACCCAATGGCTTTCTTCCTAAACACTGAAAAACTCGACAATTTTGTCTCCCACCTTCTTGTACTACCACTCACCCCACCCCTGCCTCAGTCAGGCTTCGGGTATCCCCCAACCCTTTCTTGTGGTACGGTGTAGCTCACTGGATTTTACTTAGACTCCCTCTGAAGTATGACTTAACCCATCACGGTTAAATGTTAACTTCTTTTTGGGTGGTTGTGGCTCACACATCTTTAATCCCAGCACTCGGGAGACAAGTGGGAGAATCTCTGAGTTCAAGGCCAGCCTGGTCTACAAAGTGAATTCCAGGACAGCCAGGTCGGCACAGACAAACACCTTCTCTAGAAACAAAAACAAAACAAACAAAAGTGTTAACTTCTTCACAGCTGTCTTTAGAGAAAATGATTTGTTGCTTTAAGGATGTATCACACACACACACACACACACACACACACACACACACACACACACACGCCCAAGTGTTTAACCTGTAGAACCCTCAAAAGGGCAGATACTATGTGCCTTTTGATCGATTTACAATATAATGAATGTAGTTGCCTTCTGTCTTAGTTGCTTTTACAAAATACCACAACCAAAGCAACTTATAAAAGAAAATATTTAACTGGGCTCATGGATTCAGAGGGTTAGAGGCCGTGACGGCAGAACAAAGGCATGGTGACAGGAGTGGAGCAGCTGAAAGCTCACATGAAGATCCACAAGCAGGAGACACAGAGCACACTGGGAATAGCTCAAGTCATTTTAAACCTCAAAGCCCGCCCCCCACTGACACACCTCTGAGGGGACCCTTCAAAGAGATGAGAATGAAAACTCGGTTCAGATTGACTCATCAACCTGGAAAAGACTTCCTGTGTGTTGAATGCCAGGATGTTTTGTCAGGATAATATTGTCAGCATATTTAAACCACAGTACAATTTGGGGAAAAAAAATTCCAGGAAACAATTATTCCAATTCCAGGTTCACAATAAAGCTTAAGGTGTGACTACAGAGAAACTCCTATACAGAGTACATCTGACCGTGAGGGTGGGATCTATAGCTAAAAGGCCTAGAATCTGGTGAGGTCTCCGACCCATAGCATAAAGGTCTGCAGGTTATAACATACATTTCTACTAAGGATGGCTTAACTGGCGGCTAAGGAGGGAGAGTCTGGGGTATTGGGTGAGGTCTGCCTCCATAGATAGTATAAAGCCACCAGGTTGTTAACAACACCCAATCCCAGCCTTCTGGGTGGGAAAACGGGTATTTCATCTCCTCCACTGAGGAGAAGCCTCTGTGTGTTTAACATTCCTGGTCCCCTAGTGCTCTGTGGGCCCAAAGACTTTTGTGTCCCCAATATTCCTCCAAGAAGGCCATATCACCTAATCCTTCTCAAACAATTCCATCTAGTGGGGAACAATTATTCAAACGTGTGAGGCTTTCCAGGCCATTCTCATTCAAACCACCACGTCTTGTTTTTACTCCTGTGACATGTCATTAGTTTAAAATTTTTGAATAAAATCTCATTCCTCTTTGAGATCCTCCCCCACTCTCTTCTTTGGCCCATCTGTGGCTGTATCAGCATCGTTCTGGTGTGTGTGTGAATGTGTGTGTGTGTGTGTGTGTGTGTGTATGTTGTGTGTGTGCATGAGAGAGAGCCTTGTTAAGGGTTTGAACAAAGCTTATTCTGTTATAATGGAAGTCACTTATAAGTGAAAAATTATACATCTGTGACACATCCGCATTGGCAACTCCTTACCAGCCACTATCATGGCAACTCTTAAAAAGGACAATATTTAATTGGGGCTGGCTCACAGTTCAGAGCATTAGCCCATCATCATCATGGTGAGAAGCATGACAGCATCCAGGCAGACATGGTGCTGGAAAAGGAACTCAGGGTTCTACATCTTGATCCAAAGGCAGGCAAAGGGGACTTGTTGTACCGTGCCCTACACTGGGCAAAGCTTGAGCTCAAAACCTCAAAGCCCACCTCCACAGTGACACACTTCCTCCAACAAGGCCACACCTCCTAGTAGTGACACTCCCTAGGACCAAACATGCAAACACATGAGTCTCTGGGGGCCATTCCTACTCGAACCACCATCTAGTTTAACAGTAGGTCATTTGTTGAAGACATCAATATATTATATTGGATGAAGATATTGAACCCCAAATTACATTCATTTAGTAAATTCCAGTGTTGAGATTGAAATTCTGGTCAGTCTGATCAATCTTAATTTTATATGTTACGCTGCTTTGGTAAAACTGGCATGTTTGAGTCACTAATGACCAAAATGGGGGAAAAAAAGGACATGGGCCAATATTCTCCCCCTCTTTTTTTTTCTGTTTCTTTTACAATGGCACTAAAGAAAAGGCTGAAGGCTCTAAGTAAGTTTTGACAATTGTCACATTGTCCTTGGCCACTTCTGTCTCAATTATCTAGAATCTAGACAAGCTTTATTTCTTTTCAAGATATGATGACCATTTATTTATGAATATATAAAGACAACTTCAGCATATTTTTCAACCCTAATATGTCACCTCAGCTTTAACTCAGTCCTCGTCCTCCATAGACACTCCCAATTCAACGTGCCCCCAAACCAAAGCGTTGATTTTACATCCCCAAGACCTACACCTTCAGGTAGGTTTGTCAACAGTCATTAGCTTTGACCAGCTTCTCAGCTTCTCAAGGTGTGGGTGCCTGGCATTTCTCTCATGTTCTTTCTTTCTTTTTTTTTCTTCCCCACCCCCGGTACTGGGGTTTTCACCCAGAGCCTCGTAAATGCTAGGTAAATAAATGTATTACCACTAAACTGTATCCTTAGCTCAGACTGTTGTTTTTTCCATTGCTGCTAACTTCTTAAAGATTAAGTCCGCAGCTACTTTGCATGTTTTCTAGACAGGCCAAATGTCACCACTATCACCTATAGGTCTGAGGGACTATTTTGAGATGGGGATGATCATCTTAAGGAAACACCCTCCCCTCTGAATCTTGCTTTCTTCCTTTCTGTTTGCCATTGAGGAGGTGGGACCACTTTCAAACCATGCTCATCCTTGGGCACTCTGGCATGACCTAAGTCATATCAACCCACATGAGACATTCATGCACAGGATAATGATCCCATGGGCCCTGGGTATCTCACTCCTCCTCTTCCTCTTTACCCTTCTCTCCTCTTTTCTCTTCTTTGGTTTTCTTGAGATATGACTTCACTGTGTGGCCCAGGCTGGTGTAGGACATTCAGTCACCTTTCCAGAGCCTCACCAGTGCTGGAATGGCAGCATAAGGCACAGCATGCAGCTCTTTTCCACGCCTTCTACCTTCCCATTTGTCTCTGTCCAAGCTATTGTTTAGGGACATTTTACCTTTCCTCCCTTCCGTTTTCTTTAAGCTAATTTGGGTGCAGACAATAAGTCAGTTTCTTCTCATTTGGATACTACTGAGAGTTTGTGGGGACAATATTGCTTGTTCTTTGTAAACTCACCCTCTGAAATCATAAGGAATTGTCTGAGGCAGCTAATCTCAAAGGAAAACCCAGGCTACTTCTTTAAACCTTCAGCCTAGGTGAGGGCAGGGAGCTAAACTATAAAACTGTTACTGATTAGAGCAACAAAAGACCAACATATTTAGAATAAAGAATAGGCTGAAAATGTCAATCAATGATAAAAGAATTTAAATTCTTCTTTTTTTTCTTTTTCTTTCTTTTGTCTTTTCTTTTTTTTCTTTTGCAAAGGTAGTTTATCCTAAACCATGAAAGAATTTATAACTTATAACTGCCTAGTTTTTGCTTCTCATATCTCGAGCACTGTTAAATGTACAGTATCTTTCTATGAGGCTGAAGTGATGATGGCTCAGCAGTTAGGAGAGCTTGGTGCTGTTGCAGAGGACCAGAGTTTGCCTCCCAGCACCCGAGTCAAATTAGAGCTCTAGTGGATCTGCCATTCTATTCTGACTTTCAGAGATGCAAGAGCACATACACACACACATACACACAAGGTCGTGCGCACAAATAAAATGTCGAAACATCTTGTGAAGTGATCCTAGACAGGCTGAACAGCCAAGTTGCTTTAGTGAACGAGCTGCTTCCCTCTAAATGTTTCTGGCTGCACCCCTAGATCTTGGATGAAGGATCATGTTTGTCTTGTGTGCCTCTATATACCTATAGTGCCGTTCCTGTTATAATGCAATCCTCCTGCAATAATGTGCTGACTTGATACAGGTCTATCCTGTTATAATGCAATCCTCCTGCAATAATGTACTGACTCGATACAGGTCTAAAAGCAATGGTTCTGGCCAAATGTAGACCAGAATATCTCAACCTGCGAGCCCACTCAAACCTTTTCTCTTTATAAGTTAATTCTCCTTGGTATTTTGTGGTAGTGAGGGAGTACTGACTAACACTGTATTCATTGTCAGCTGTTCTAGGGCTCCATCTTGTCTATCCAAGCTGCTCAGAAACCCAGAATGGAGTCATCCTTTTTTTTGCATGTGGCTGCTTGCACCGGAATTATTATAAATAATGTAAAGAGGAAGGGACCCACATTTTTGTTTGTTTGTTTACAACTCATTGGCCAGAACCACCTGCCCCTGGTCCAACTAAAAGGTACATGGTTATTGCAATTCAATGGCGGCTAGAAGAGGACTAGACTGAGAAATATTTGGCAGACAGCAGCAGTGAATCTCATGTGATCTAAGGGTCAAAAGACATGATCTACGTAAAAGCGCCTGTCCTCATGAGAGCCAGTTGGTGGTCACTGGTGACGTAGGTTGCATGTGCTCTCAATTCACTACATTTGCTCTTCTATGTATATTATCCATGCTTCCCATCGGGGTTTCATCCTTAACAGTGGCGGAAGACAGCATGTCTAATTCTGATCCCTTTTATTTACTTAATTTAATTAAATTAATGTATTTGTTTCTTTGCCTGTGTTTTTGAGACAGGGTTTCTCCGTGTATCCCTGGATGTCCAGGAACTCACTCTGTAGACCAGGCTGGCCTCAAACTCACAGAGATCTGTCTTCCTCTGCCTCCCGAAAGGCTGGAATTAAAGGCATGACTTCCTGTCTGGAACCTTCCAGTCCTGTGGGATTCTCAATTCAAAGGGACAGCTTAGGGCATTATTCTCTGAGCAAGAGGATGGAACCTTGAGAAATCTTAATCACTGGAGAGTGTACTTGGAGTTATTCTAATTCTTAAGTTGTGACTAGCATGGTTCTACTCCCTTCCTTTGCTAAAAGAATTGCAGGTGTATACTGTGTGGAAAGCTGAACCTCAGTGGCTGAGGCCCAGGCATTGCAGCTCTGAACCTCTCTAATGATAACTGGGGGTCAGGGTCAGTGGGAAGTGGCAGAATGTTCCCATGTGGTAGAGGTCAGCTGGAATCTCACTTATGATGTTTGTCCATCATCCTTCAAACAGGTGGGAAACAGTCTAGAAAACAAGCCAAAGCGAATCCACAAGAGAAGGCCCTGATTTTAAAATGTGCTGATCGTGTACAGGAGGAACAAGTAAGCGTGCCTCTTCACTGTTCACTGAAGTGACTTTTAGTTTCTTGTTATTGTAGAATTGAAGCATTAGCAGTCATTTTGTTACCAGGCATGGCGACACACGACTTTATTTTTTTATTTTTATTTTTTTTAAAGATTTATTTATTATGTATACAGTGTTCTGTCTGCAGGTATATCTGCAGGCCAGAAGAGGGCACCAGATTTCATTATGGATGGTTGTGAGCCACCATGTGGTTGCTGGGAATTGAACTCATGACCTCTGGAAGAGCAGCCAGTGCTCTTAACCGCTGAGCCATCTCTCCAGCCCGACACACGACTTTAATCCCAGCATTCGGGAGTCAGAGGCAGGCAGATCTCTGTGAGTTCAAGGCCAGCCTGGTCTACAGACTGAGTCCAGGACAGCCAGGGTTATTACACAGAGAAACCCTGTCTCGAAAAACCAAAAAAAAAGTAATTTTGTCATTAGACAAAAGTCTGATTCGATCTCCTTTACAGAAAGGAAAAAAAAAATTGTGGCCAGAGAAATGGCTCAGAGATTAAAAGCACTTGCAGAGGACCTGGGTTCAGTTCCCGGCACTTCACTAGGCAGATCCCACATCCTCTTCTAGCCTCCTCAGACACCTTCAAGCACATGGGTATACTTAGAAACACACACACACACACCAAATAAAAATAAAATTTAAAAATGAGAACAAAAAGACTGGAATATCTAATTCCTCTCTTAGTGTTCAGATTCACAAATAGATGCTCGCCTTGGGATGAAGGTACAGATAAAATACAAATGTCCCAAGAATTCCACTCCTTTGGATGCTTATCATACACTGCCTGGCCATGTCAAGGCATTAGGCCTTCAGGTATTTCCAGGAACAGGTGTGCTGCTGGGAGGCGAGCAGAGAGCTATGGGGTTCATGAGACCATCACAAATGTAAATAAGGTCTTGAGGACATTCTCTCAGTTTCCTTCTTTGCATATCATCTCAGAAATGATAGGTATGTCACCTCCTGAGGTCAGCAGTGTGTCTTTCAGATAACTTGCAAACTGATGGAATCCGAGAGCTACTTCTGATCCAAGGTTAGATCAACTCTTTAGGCAGTTCAAAGAACTAAGAGCACCGGTTTGGAAGGAAAAAAGTCCCATTGTAATGGTGACTTGTAACAATTTAGACTAGCATCCCTGGTTTGGTAGAGCTGCCTTTACTAACATCCGGACTGTAGTGAGTGACCATGTTGCCTTGAGAACACGCGTAGTGCAGTGTACTTCAGTCACATTTCTTCCTATTCTTTATACACCTTGAGACGCTGAAAGTAAACTTAATTGGTCAGTACATCTAGTCACTGTACACAAAGGCCAACCACTTAATAGATGATGGTAGGGTGGCTCAGTCCAACGTAGAACTCTAAATCTTATTTATTGAATGCTTGTCCCGTGTTGTTCTGGCTATTGTGCTAAGTGCTGTGGATATATTATTACATTCCCATATAAATTCCCTTAAATGTAAGTGTTAATGTTACCTTTATTTTCCAAATTCAAAAACTGAGTGTTGCTGGGCATGTGGTGGCACAGGCCTTTGATCCCAGCACTTGGGAGGCACAGCCAGGGGGATCTCTGTGAGTTCAAGGCCAGTCTGGTCTACAAAACGAGTCCAGGACAGTCAGGATACACAGAGAAACCCTATCTTGAAAAAAAAAAAAAAGCAAAAAATAAAAAAAAACAAGAACAGAAACTGAGTCTCTAAAATAGTGTGCAACTGACATACAGGTAATAATCTCTGTTGCTACCACTTTTCTTTGTAGTTAGACTACATAATATTATTTATGGTTCAGTTGTGCTAGGTTACCACATGCTTTCTAAAAGGGTTTTACCAAGTTATCCTCTCACTGTTCGTGTTTAGGATTGTCTATTATTTCCCATCTCAATTACTATTGTCAGACTTCTGAATTTTCTCCAAATTGCAAATATTTTGAATTATAAATTGATGGGAAGTTGTTGTCTTAATTTGATTTTTCCCAATCATTAAGGCAGTTGAGAACATTTTCCACTCAGGGTTCATTGGGTGTGTCTGCTTTATTTTCTCGTAAGTATTTGTAAGCTCTAGATCTAAATTTAGAGGCTTATACAATTTAAACACTTTTTTAAAAAGTTTTCTTTTATGTGTGCCTGTGTGGGGATGTATGCACATGAGTACAGTTGCTAGAAAGAAAGTGTTGGAGCTTCTGAAGCTAGAGTTACAGGTAATTATGAGCCACTCCATGTGTGTGCTACGGACTGAATTTGGCTCCTCCTGAAGAGCAGTACATGCTCTTAACTGCTGAGCCATATCTCTAGGCTCCAGAATCTTTTTAAATTTTGAAATATAAAAACAATTACATGTTATACATTTTTTTTTTTAAATCCACTGTTATTGTTTCCTGGGTCCAGCCATCTCAGGAACAAGTTCCATCTTGCTGGCAGGGTCAAAACTGAGTTCATGTTTCCAGGCCCGGAACCAAGTCCTTTCCTGCTACTTCAGATGTTTAGTGTTTGTCTGTTAACCATTAAAGGTTGTAAAGAGGGAGTTGCTGTTATCCTCTTATCTAACTTAAGGCACGCGAGTCATAAATGTGCTACTTGTCTTGACTTAATTAACAATGTGCAGTTTGTCCACGCCTTTGTTGTCCCCCTATCCTTCTAAATCCCAGGTCTCATGATTCAATTGACTGCTTGTAGCTTGCACATTCCTTCCTTCCCTTATCGTTCTAAATTCTGGGTCTCATGATTCAACTGACTACGAGCAACAGCCCACCTGACTCCCCCTCGCTTCGTGTTCCCATACTTTAAAAATGCTGTACAATGTCCCTTTGAGGACTTGGTTTAGTTTCCAAACTGGCCGCCTCCCAGAACATGCAGAAAATAAAGCTTGAATTTAAGCTTCTGTCTCTGAAGTGAGTTTTCTCAGTTTCCACTATGAACCCAACACTATTTACTGTTGAATACCTTCAAATTATTAAGTTATACCTTCCTTTTCTGTGGGATTTCTCCTCTGATTTTAATTAATTTCGTTGAGGGCATAGCATGCCATCATTTACCACAATGCCCAGGCTAGCACTGAACTCATGGCCTGGATCTTTTTCAAGTAAATAAAATTATACACGAATAATGAACCTAACAAAGCCCAAATAGTTTTTGAAAGGGAACATCAAATTTAGAGTTCTTCTACACCCAATCCTAAGACTTAAGACGAGGTTGTAATAATTACCTTAGGATTAGGACCTTGACAGTTCTTTTTTTAGCATTCATTTTTGTGATTATCTCTTTAATCATATGCATTTGTATGTGTCTGCTTATGGGAATGGCAATGTGAAGACGGGGACCTTAGGAGCCAGAAGCAAGCACTCGCCCCCTGGAGCTGGAGTTATAGGCAGTTGTGAACCACCTAATATGGGTGCCTGGAACTGAGCTTGGGTCCCCTGCAAGAGCAGCACAACAGGTTCCCTGACAGGTAATAAGGGTAAACAGAGTCCAGAATCAAATCTACACGGATATAGCCAATTGATTTTCCATAGAGACACAGAAGTAATCCAGCGAGGAAGGAACAATCATTTGAACCATAGTGTTGGAGGAATTGGGTTTCCATGTACAGTAACATAAATAATACACCATGCCATATAGAAAGCCAACTTAAAATGAAACATGAGGCTTTTTACTATATGAAAGGACATGGTTGGTAAAGGTGTTTCCACCAAGCGTGACAACCTGAGCTGAATTCCTGAAATTCACATGGCAGAAGGAGAGAACCAACCTCTACAAGTTGTCATACGGCTTCCACACAAGCACCATAATGCCCTTGAACACACATGGGCATGCGCACACACACACACACACACACACACTCACACACATATACACACATGCACACACACACACTCACACACATATACACACATGCACACACACACACACTCACACACATATACACACATGCACACACACATACACACACATATACACACATACACACACACACTGACACACATATACACACATGCACACACACTGAACACACATGGGCATGCACACACACACACACTCACACACATATACACACATGCACACCCACATACATACACACACATACACACACACACACACATGCACACACACATACATACACACACATACACACACTCACACACACATACACACACACACACACACACTCACACACATATACACACATGCACACACACATACACACACTCACACACATATACACACATGCACACACACATACACACACTCACACACATACACATACACACACACACTGAGAAAAAAACTTAAAATGACTCATAGGCTTAAACATAAGAACTAAAATTATAAAACTTCTACAAAAAACATAAAAGAATTTTTGTGACAATGGCTTAGTCAGATTTCTTGAATAGGGTACAAAAAAATACACAAAAAGTAAAAAACATGAAAAATTGCTTGTCAAAAGACCCTTATAAATGAAATTAAAAATTTTTTACTTTGTTATTTTTTCTGTATGTCTATTTGTATGTTTGTGTACCTATCTCTCTGGTGCCCAGGGATGCCAGGAGAGGGTGTCAGATACTCTGGAACTGGAGTTACAATTGTGAGTTTTCATGTGGGTGCTGAGATTTGAACCTGGGTCCTCTGGAAGAGCAGCCAGTGCTCTTAACCACTGAGCTGTTTCTCAGCCTCATAATGATATTTTTAAAAGTTGAACAGTAGATGGAATTACTTGCATAAAACACTGAAGGATTAATTCCCCAAATCTACAAAGACTGTTATAATTAAACAATAAAAAGAAGTACAATTCCATTAACAAATGGAGGGAAGATTCAGTTAACTGCATAATGACACACATATGAGATGATAAACAATGTTAATTTTGGGAATGTAAATTGAGGGCTGGTGAGATAGCCTAGTGGTTAAGAACCTTGGCTACTCTTCCAGAGCACTGGAGTTGAATTCTCAGCACTCACATGATTGCTAACAACCATCTTTAACTTCAGTTTCAGGAGATCTGACCCCCTCTTCTGGCCTCCACAGGAACCAGGCAAACACATGGCACATATACATATATGCAAACAAAACACTCATACGCAGAAAATAAAAATAAAGAAATCTCATTATCTTAAGAGTGAGCTTTTCAAGGGTTGGCAAGTAAATGATGTAGGCAGGGCTTTTGTATTTCACTGGTGGGAACACACAAAGAATATCCACTTTGACAAATAGTAGGCCAGTTCTGTGAAACTGAACCAATAGAGTTATACAGGCCAGCAACTCCACTCCTAAACACTTCTCTGCTAGAAATGCCACCATATGCCTGCCTTAAGACCTGTATGGAAATGCTCAATGCAGCTTTAGTGATAGCACACTCAAATGGAAACAACGCAAACGTCCCTCAAATTTACAAACACAATGGAAAGTCAGTGACTAATAAGGAAGAATGACCCACTGATTTCTGTAGCAACATGAAAGAGTCCCATAGTGTTACACTAAGTGGCAAAGAACCAAACACAGAAGGTTACGTTCTGTATAGATTCGTGTATGGGATGTTCTGGTAAAGGTTATGAAACACTTTGGTGAGCTACAGGCACCACTATTCCAGCAATAACAATGATCAGTATTGTATCATTCTTATTTCATCTACTTGAACTTCCTATATTTTGAGAATGTTATTTTGTTTCATTGTCATTTTGCCCTTTGATTTACGATGGTGCAAATATGAATATTAACATTAATATGTAAATTATTAATACTAATATGTAACATATCTGCCACAACATTATCACAACTGAGTACTAGACAACCAATCTAAAGAACCGTTTTTTCTTCACACACTGTTGCCTGGATCTACTGAGCCGATGACCATCTCCTCATCAGTTTTCTCTCTATTTGTTGCCTCCTCCCACCCCACCCCAATACTTTAAACATGAACAGTGACTTCAGCTACTACATTTTCCAATTTGCCGATCACATTTTAGGATTCGGAATTCTGGGGCTCCAGGATTCTTGTCATTCCTTCTCCTGGTGCCTACTGTCTCCTTGAATAACTCTGGTCACAGGTGGAGTTCTGATGATGTAGTCTCCTCCTCCCTCGGGCTGCCTCATTCCCTTAGGTGGGCAGTTCCTTCCTCTGTGAGTGAGACACAGTCTGACTGATGGAATATCTTTAATGGCAGAAGGAGCCCACTGGCTCCTAAAGCCAAGGTGACTTAATTAGCGTTTGTTGAATGGAGTTCCAGCCGCAGGCAGGGATTTGTGAACTCATTTGGATATTCTCAGAACAGACTACAACAGAAGAAAAACAAACAAACAAACAAAAAAACCCAAAAACTTGTACCTGAACAATTCTTCCATTTTCATTTCTATTAGCAGCTCCAGCTGAGATGACCCGCCAGTTGATCCGACATCTCATTTCTGAAGGTTCACTTTCTCGGGAAAAGCCATGCGCCCAGATGTACTTACTATTGTCCTTTCACTAAGCTTCACGTTCAAATCTCCCCAGGGGTTCTTTTCACTGTCTGGCAATTAAACTTTTACTTTTCTGTCCAGCTCAGATCCTTTCCTACAATAATAAATAAGTACGCACGGAAATGTTTACAAGTAGGAGACAATGCAGCATTAGGAAGCTAGAGGAAAGGAGGCAGCGAGGAGTCCAGTCCTCACAGCACAATGCGGAGCATCCAGAGAGCCCCTGGCCCCTGGCTGGGAGACAGAAAGAACCTGGCTCAGGTTGATTGCCAACCGGCTATGTGAACCATGGGGAGCCACTCAGATTGTACTATAGCCAAGTTGTAAATGGCCTGCCTCTGCCTCGGATGATTGTTTCCAAGAGTAATAGAAACATGGCAAATTGGGAGATAAATATTCCTATTATCGTTTCATATTTCAGTGTGCAATTCTCACTGCTCTGTGTCTCCTTCCATAGTAAATGGAGATTTTTCTGAACTTTGCTTCTTTTGGTCACACATCTGAATTTTTGTTGGCACTGATATTTGCCAACCACATATATATCTATCTGTACAAAATCAATTTAGTGATAATAAATGTTCTATTTTATATTTAAAAATCCATTTAGATGTTAATACCCGGTTCCTTTAAATGGGTCTCAGTGGAAAGCCCACCTTCAGCTCAATGAGTGTGCCCTAAGGGGGAAGGGGCCTGGCGGGACTCATCTCTACTAATGGAATAATTAATGGAAGGTACTTAAGGCTGGGAATGGAATAATTAAGAAAATCCTGGATCCGAGTTACTGTACAATCAAATCTAAGTTTTTCCAGGCAGTGATAGTGAGCAAAACTAGATTAATTTCACTTCCAGATTATAAGTCTGGAGCAGGTGAGGGGACAGCAGAGCCTGAAGGCGTGGCGAGGCTGGAGAGTAACTGACGGGAGGGAGGTCCATATAAAAAGAGTGGGCGGGGCGGGGGTGAGGATGGAGCTCTGCACTGGTACTTGCTTTGGGAAGTTTGGTAAAAAAGCTATTCCTTTAATCCCAGCACCTGAATTTGGGAGGCAGAGTCAGGTGGATCTCTGTGAGCCCGATGCCAGCTTGATCTACAAAGTGAGTCCAGGACAGCCAGGGCTTGTTACACAGAGAAACCCGTATCAAAAACCAAAAAAAAAAAGAAAGAAAGCTATTCAACAGTGATTCTTTAGAGGAATTCTATTCTTTAGAAGAACCACATTCCCTGGCATCTCAGGAATCAAAATAATGAAAAATTTCAACCCTGAGTGTTAGATAAGGCAAAAAATGAACATGAGACCATACTTTTACCATGTCTGGTTGTCCTGAAGCAGAGAGTCATAGGCAGGAGGTTTCCAGATCATTGTGTCTGAATAGACAAAGCAAGTCACCTGGGTTTAGGAAATGAGGTCAAAAAAATTAGAATACAAGCTACCATTTAAGGTAGAAATGCATGTTACATAGGAAAGAATCGTTGATAACTTTATTAGTTAGGGTAATAGCAAGGCAGTTATTATCTGTTAGCATAACTCCACTATGGAGCCCAGAAGTGTTGAGACCATTGAAAGCAAACTGTAGAATATAGTTGCTCAGTGTACATGCTACTACACTGTGTTTAGAACCCTAGGATTTTGGTATTAGTTTTTGTTAGCATCAGGTTAGCTCAGATTGATTCTGGGCTTTGAGAAGGGATAAAATGCCATAATGATTTCAGGTTTTGTTTTGTTTTGTTGGTTTGTTTTTATGTAAGAAATACCCTGAATTGTAAGAGTTGCTTTGGGTAAAGGTGTGATTAGAGATGACCTATTTGCTAGGAATCATTAGAAAAACAACTGCATTATATTATAGTCGTTTTGGGGGGAGGAGGCCACCAAAAACAATGTAGTTATTTGCAATGTGAACTTGGCTGTATCTGAAAGACCTAAGAAGAGATTGAGCTGAGCCAAGCCAGGTAGGGTGGGGTGGAGTCGGGGTGGTGTTATGAAGTGGCCTGGGTTAGGACAGGGCTTCTCAAACTGTCACCTGCAAAGATTTATTGGGGAACCTGCTAAAAAAGCTACCTCTGGCTAGGCATGAGGCAGGGCCTCATAATGACACAGAGGCAGCTGGTCCTCCACCATAGTGTGAGCAGGAGAAGGTAAGACCCAGTGTTCCCAGCTGAGCTGAGAGCCAGCCAGGACTGACACAGACCATGTCTGTGGAATGGAGTCATCAGGAGGAACTCCTGTTTCTTGCCAGAGTGACTGGATTGTTTTTTAAGCCTAGGGTGGCACTTTCCTGGGGCCAGTCAAAACTGAGCATTCTTTCAGTGGCCAAAGACTTTGAGGAGCTCAAGCTGATAAGGATCGTGTTCTCGGGGTGACCCCCTAGGTGTTAGACCCAGGGGAGCACTCACTGGTGAAAACTAGAGGGCCATGTTCTTAACCAATCACTTACACATTGATTTGATGCTCACGACACCAAGCCGGCACCTCTTGTCTTTCTGTCCTTCAGGAAGAACGATCATTACACATACGCATTCGTCTTTTCTAAGCACTCAAAAATCACTGATTTTCCCCTTTCAGAAAAAAAAAACACGTTTATTTATTCATTTGTTGTTTTCGCTTGTGTGCATGTTTGTGGGTGCAGGTGCAAAGGTGTGTGGCAGAGGTGACCGAGATTTAATTCAGGTTTCTTTCTTAATTGCTTTCCACTCTGTATTTTGAGACAGTCAGTATTTCCTCACTAAATGAAAAACTCACATGTTCAGCTAGATTAGCTAGCCCAGCGGCTCCTAACCTCTCTGAGAAGGAAACTGATGCAAAGCATATCAATACATAAATGGACACAAGGACATACAAATACATTCGATACAGATTTGGAGTGGCACAAGAGTCTTCATAAGGAAATAAACACTCAAAGCTGAAGTTAGAGAACATATACACAACAACTCTTTGCTTTGCATCTGTGTATTTCATCAGTTGCCAATCAAAAATATTTGGGGAGGCCAGGTGTAGCATGGCGCACGCCTTTAATCCCAGCACTCAGGAGGCAGAGGCAGGCGACAGGCTCTGACAGGGAGATTCTGGTGTGCTTGTGACTTAAGTTAGAAAAGTGGAGACTAAATGCCTTTTTTTTTTTTTTTAAGATTTATTTATTATGTATACAGTGTTCTGTCTGCAGGTATATCTGCAGGCCAGAAGAGGGCACCAGATTTCATTATGGATGGTTGTGAGCCACCATGTGGTTGCTGGGAATTGAACTCATGACCTCTGGAAGAGCAGCCAGTGCTCTTAACCGCTGAGCCACCTCTCCAGCCCACCTTTTTTTTTTTAAAGAGAAACTTCTACAAATACAGTTTCCATGATTGATGGTGGCAAAATGCTTCTTTGAGGGCAGACTGAAACATCAGTATGGAACATGATGGATGTGAACAGATAGTATGCAGCAACAAACATTTTAATGTTAATGACATTTAATTTTGGCACCTTCCAATACAATAAAAGAAGACAAAAACACATTCACAGTTTGAACCTGGTCTGAATACTATTGGTTACCTCTCCATCATTATATAAGTTGGACTGAGGGGGGTGTCCCTTTTATCACTTCCTGCCTGTAGAGGAGGGCTGGTAAGAGCCTTCTTGTACTAGTGAGTCTGGGGCACTTCGAGAAGCTGTGCAAGTCTAGATCATACTTGCTCAGGGCTTTAGAGACCAGAAACATGAAAGAAACTGGGGGGAATTAAGAATCAAGTTGAAAAGCTTGACTTCCTATTCCCAAAGATCAAAAAAGGGCAAATGAATCATAATTATTTATCATGAAGAAGACTGTACTTTGGATATAATAAGTAGTTGCTCATACCTGAAGGTGGTAATGATTCCTATGGGTCAGGTGGATCTGAACTAGGGAAAAATTCCAAATAACTACATTAGAGCCAATGAGAGAGTTGTAGGGGGTGACTATGGGAAGTCATATTCTGATATTTTTGGAAAAAAAATCAGATAATGTGGTCTGTTCTCTCTGTGGATGCTAATCGCCCACTTTAGCAAATTTCCCATCAATACTGAGGTGATTTCCAGATACCTGCGGATAACTGAAAATATTTCCTGGTGTATCTGAGATTCTCAAAGAGGAGTTAAGGTGTATTTTCATTTTCACATCCTCTTTGGAAAGGCATGGTCCCTGGCACTCTTCAAACAAAAATGCTTCCTTTCGAAAGCACTTTTTACATTAAGGAGGAGGGGGGGAGGAGGAGGAGGAGGAGGAGGAGGAAAGAGAGGGAGAGCTTCACCGTGTAGCAGCCCAGGCTATCCTTGGTTTTGTGGTCCTCAGCTTCCTGAGTGCTGAGATTACAGACATGCATACTGTGCCTGGGTGTTATGTTAGTTCTCTCAGGAGTGGTAGTGATGTAGAAGCCTGCCTGTGGAGAGCATTGCTTAGGTCCATTGGTGTGTGGAAAGCGAGGCTTTCTCTGCAAACCAGGCATTTCGGCTAAGAGGGTGTGCACGCACAGAACCCACCTTTGATTAGCTAGGTGACCAGGTACAGAAACAGGTGAATGTCTCAGTCCTTTCAATGTCTCTGATGAGTAACAAATGGTCCCGAAAGATGCCTGTTTGGCGTAGAGATTATTTTGAGTTCGGGGGTGCTTCAAAAACAGTACAGCTCCCCTTTCCTTAGTGAAAGCAGAAAATGAGGCCTCTGATAGACGATATCCTCCCTGCGTTGGTAGGAAAGACACATTTTTATCTACAGAGAAGAAGTTGAACCTAAGAGAACTTGTATAACAACTCTCCTTAAGCCAACCTTTCCCTTTCTTGGAACATTTCCAGGATCAACTGCCCCCCACCCACACCCCAGCTCTTTCCTCTTGTTAGGACTTCACAAGTGTCTTTGTTCAAACTAGTACTTAGCGCTTAGGCTTCCTCACTTCTTCCAGAGCTCTTTCCTCTGGGGCTCTGTGTACAGGTGACACTATGTGTTCTCCTGATAATCGTTCCTGTATGGATGACATTTGAAGGCCCAGTTAGGGATCCTAAAAGGATGGATGTAAAGTTTGCCTCCCTCAAAACCACTGGGGATTCAGTGCAGCATTCTATTTGGATAAATGATTTCTCAAATGAAAGGATGTAAACTGTGGGTGAATTATAACAACAAAAAAATACAGTATCCAAAAAATAGTTTGTGTGTGTGCCTGTGTCAGTGTGTCTGTGTGTGTGCCTGTGTCTGTGTGTGTCCACGTGTGTGCACGCGTGTGCCCTTGTGTGTGTGTGCGCGCGCCTCGCTCTCTTGTACACTGCTATCTGGTTCACTGCAGTGCCACTGTCTCTACCTTCCAACTTCCAATAGTAGCCGCTCACTGGATTACAGATGAATGTTTACCACTGTTACTGGCTTTTGACATGGGTTATTTCAATGTTAAATTCACATTTGAATTAAAAATTAAAATTTAAGGGCTGGAGAGATGGCTCAGAGGTTAAGAGCACTGACTGCTCTTCCAGAGGTCCTGAGTTCAATTCCCAGCAACCACATGGTGGCTCACAACCATCCATAATGAAATCTGGTGTCCTCTTCTGGCCTGCAGGTATACCTGCAGACAGAACATTGTATACATAATAAATAAAATCTTAAAAAAAATTAAAATTTAAAGTGACTTTTTGATCCAAATTCAGGTTCCCATGATTATGCAGCAAGCACTTGTCCCACGAGCCATCTGGCCAGCCCAGGAACAGTATTTCTGTGGTTTTGTTTTCCCTAAAATAAGTACATTCTGGTAGTCAGCCATACCAGAGAAATGCTTCAAGTGGCCTCCACAGAGAGATTTTCCCATCAGATCCCAAATTATGTTGTTTATCATGGACAAAGGCATGTTTTAAATAGTCTTTGCATCCCACAAGTGGGTGTGTCTGTGCTTTTATTTTGATTTTCACTCTTAAATGTTGGTGAGTCACTCACTGATGTGCCGTGGACCTTTGGGCCTGTGTTCCTTCCCTAACACTTGTGATTGAGATTTGTTGTATGTGGCATGACTATGAATGCTGAGTTAAAATTGTCCTTGGATTCTGTGTATGTGTGTGAATGTTCACATGTTCATGTATGTATGGGGGTGGTGCACACACGTGAGTATGAGGAGTGTGTGAAGGGACAGAGGTCAGCACTGGGCAGCTCCCTTAATTCTTCTCTACCTTCTATTCTTGAGACAGTCTTTTATGCAACCTGCAGCTCTCAGTTAGAGTGACTGGCCAGTGATCCAATAGGAACCTCCTCTGTCTCTCCCTGCCCACTGAGGGCTACAGACCCATGCTACCACACCCAGCTCTTAAACGTGGTTGCTAAGAATCACACTCAGGTGCTAATGTTTGCATGGAGAACACTTTACTGACAGCCATCTCTCTACGCTGCTCAGGTTCTTTTCTTTCTGCCATTAAATTCTAAGTTTACATGTGTATATAAAACTTTGTGAAGATAGAAAACCACTTAGGAAACTATTTGGCTTATGGGTAGTAAGATCAGAGGAAGGGTCAAGGAGAGTCTGGCCCATCTTGGGATGGAGGTCGAGAGTAGCTAAGTGGCAGAGGACTTATCTAGCATGTGTAAAACCTTTGGTTTGATCCCCAGGAACACACACACACACATGTGCACATAGGCTTTCATGTACACACATGTGTGTGCACATATACACACATGCATGCATACATACACATGTACACCTATAGGCACACACACACAGTGTTGACAGCCTTTTACATGGCCTATGTACTTGGCCAGTGTCCATTCCTAAGTCTTGCAAGAGTGAACTGGGAAGATGAATTAATCTACCCAATTCTAGAAAACGAAGTACAAACTTTTTTTTCCTGTGTTTGTTGTTTGTTGCCTGTGGAGGGAGTCAGCAAACCTGAGTGGTCTAGAGTGTCTAAGATCACATAGGGTTCGATGCAGCTGGATTTTGGCATTATACAACCCTGGATTGGGCTGTCAGATCACCCCTTACTACTATGTGTTTTCAATTAAGTGAGTTTACCACCCTTAGTCTTCTGAAAACCTGGAGTCCAGTAGCACCTCGTTAAGGGGCTTGAGGTTAGGACGGAATGGAATAATGTTGAAGATGTGTTGGGAGCTCCTGGCAGTAGCCTAATATTCTAATTAGTGTCCTTAGAGGGAGAGTGTCTAGTGGAGTCCCTTTCTGGTCATGCTCATTTGTGCCCCTGGCTAGGGGACCTTTCTTGTTGCAGAAGTCAGAAAATGGAGTATGGTTTGTCTTAGACTCTTTGTCCCAGAAAACAACCTCAGACAGTTGTTTCAGTCTATCACCTCTCAGTGGCCTTTTCAAATCTGAAATTTATCAGTGGATATAACCATTCACCAGGTCAGGGCCCGCATGGTCTAGTCATCACTGGGAATGCCATGGGCACAGCCAGAGGAGTGCGGTACTGACTTTCTCAGTGTGTCTCAGTCCAGCCCAGTTGGTGAGGGGTAGCATAGCTGATCAGTAACTTTGCATATGTGGTATTTCAAGGCAACAGTAAGACATCTTTCCCTTTCTTCTGTTTCCTGAAAGCAGGCATGGTCATGACATCATGAAATTTTCAGGAACAAAGTCAGTGGCCTTTTGACCCTGGCGTCCAGATTCTGTTTTCTTTACTCCTGTATTGCACCTGCTGCTCTGCATTCCTGAGCAGCTCAGTTTCTGCTGCCCAGCCTTCTGACTCCTCACTCTCCTGACCTCCGCAGACCTTGTAACTCCCAGTAGCCCATTGCTTTGCATTCAGGGAGCCTCTCTTGAGAGCCCACTTCCCCAGCATTCCCAACTAAGTCTTTTTGGGTTTAGGAAGACACTCACAATGGATTCTTTTTAAGCACCAAATCCTAACTTAAGTCAGAAGAAATTCCAGGGAGTGAGGAGGACTTGATTTTTTTTTTTTCTTTTCAAGACAGGGTTTCTCTGTTTAACAGCTCTGGCTGTGCTGGACTCGCTTTGTAGACCAGGCTGGCCTCGAACTCGCAAAGATCCGCCTGCCTCTGCCTCCCAAGTGCTGGGATTAAAGGCGTGCGCCACCACCGCCCGGCGAGGAGGACTTGAAATGGAGAGGATTGAAACAAAATAAGGGGTAATGGAAAGTAAGAGGTAAGATGAAGAAAGAAGCCCCCATAAATGAATAATTAGCGCCCACAATGGATAATGGTTTGGATAGAACTTGAAACTCAAGAAGGGATGAATAAATCGCTGCAGAGCCGACTTCAGTTACCTACATGCCATGTGCAAAGCACAGTGAAAGGGCCCAGGATGTGGTCAAAGGTTTCTTCACGATCTAAACGTCTTCTCCCCTGGCCTCTTTCTTTGTCAAGGAGGTACATGAAACAGCCTCTCTCAGAGTTATGCCATATATGGCTTGAAAAAAAAAACCAGTTTGATAGCAAATGATTATTTTGGTTTCTGTCTTGAATAGACTGGAAGTTTACAGGCTCTGTAAGCTGCATGGCATGGGGAAGTCATTCGTCAGTAGTGCTCCCACTTGAGGTTTGATGATTAAAGTCCTTCTCTCCCCCGGGGCTACGTTTCCTATTTCAGAGGCTATCTGTCACACGTATATGGGGGATTAAGTATTACAGAAGCATTCTGGGTTATTAAGCATAACACACTGTTCTGATGATACTTGCATTCAGCTGTGGTTTGGACTAATCCTGAACATGAGAGTCCTCAAGAAAACTCTCTCATTAGCACATTTATCCACAGTGTCTAGAGGTAACAACTCTCAGCAGAATGTCAGCACACTTGTTGGGCCTTGACTAGCACTGGCTTATCAGCACGGGTGTTGGGAAAAGTGCACTTGAGTGTAAAGGAAGCAGCCGTTTCCCTAGTCATCTTTCTAGGCAGCAAATTGGGAACATTCTGCCCCCTCTTCATATGATACTGGTAACAGTTTCAGCAAAACGTTGCTATGCTTGGCCTTATCATCAACTGTGGAGGAAGTATTGAGGTGGCAGAGGCCGACCACAGCTTTTGAGAAAAGGTCTCAGCTGTGGTCGGCCTCTGCCACCTCATTACAACTTGCTCCATTCAGAACAGCCTCACTGGGAGCACAGGCATAGGGTGGGTATCAGAGTAAGATGATAACATGAGAAGGTATACTGATGAGGTGGCTTCCGAGTAGCCACAAAGTCTGCAGCTCTTCCCATCGAGAATCTGTTTCCTCAGCCTCTCAGGCTGGGCTGCCTTTGTGACCAGTAGAACACGGAAGGGTGATGGTGTATGATGGTGTCCTAGGCCACAGGACACCCTTCAACGTCTCTCTATATCCCCGTGGGATAGTGGTACTGCTATGTGAAGACCAGGCTAGCCCACTAGAGAATGACGCCGTGTAGAAGACAGTTGAGCAATCCAAGTTGGCATCCTTCAGACTAAGCATTTCCCTGCCAAGACGATGAGCAACATCAGGAAAAGTTACCTGCCCTCTTGATCCTAGCCCAACTTTCTGAACCAAAGAATTGTGACCATGCAAAGTGGTTTATTTGAAGTGCTGGACATCAGTGTGTTTTTATAGAGCAACAGATGACTAATACAGCTATTCTGAAACTAACCTAATCACATTCACAGAAAAGAGAACTGTAGTTCTTTACAAAAAAAAAAATGAGCTGGGCAGTGGTGGTACATGTCTTTAATCCCAGCATTCAGAGTGAGTTCCAGGCCAGCCAGGGCTCAACAGAGAAACATTATTTTGAAAAACAACAATGTCAAAAAGCAACCAAATCCCTCCAAAAAATCATGTGTGTGTGTGTGTGTGTGTGTGTGTGTGTGTGTGTGTGTGTGTTCCATGTGTGCAGATTCTAACAGAGGCCAGAAGAAGGTGTCAGATCCCCTGGAGCTGGAATTACAGGCATCTATGAGCTGCCCAATGATGTGGGTCCAGAAAGCAAACTTGGGTCCTCTGGAAGAACAGCAAGCACTCTTACCTGAGCCATCTCTCCACCCATACCCTTGACGGTGAATACAGAATGAGACCAAGTTCTATAGTGAATCCACAAGGTCAAACTGGATCCTACAAGAAACACCACAAGCAGTGATATTTTTGTATGACTTTGGACCAGTGTGTTCTCCAGCACAGGATCATCTTCATCTTCTTAGATAGCACCTTAGGACACGTGGGTTTCTAAAAACTCCTTCTACGATAGGACAGGGGTAAGGCTGAATAGGAGGAATGACTTCTAATGTCCTATAGCACTGCAGGATAACCGTGATTGGTAGCCACAGCACATTTGTGAGAAGACAGAAGAGAGGACTTTGAATGTTTGCAACAGGAGAATGTTAGAGCTCTTGGTGATGGGCATGCCAGTTCCTGTGACTTGGTCATCACACTTTGTATTTGTTCATTCAGATATCACATTGCACCCTATAAACACAATGATTGGGCCAGTTCAAATAATGTATATTTAATAGCACAGCTAATGCAGTGCTGGTTTAAATGGGATGGCACAATGGACAGGGGCTTATGAATGAATTCTCAGGAATTTTGTAGGGTGGTTATTAAATATTTCCATGACTGAAAATTTATATAGAATTTGATTAGCTATGTTTTGTCCCTAGAATATAGCTCCGGTGGTAAAGTTCTTGCCTCGCATTCCCAAAACCCTAGGTTCAAACTTCAGCACTGAAAAGAAATTATGTTGCCAAAGTGATAAATATCTGCAAACTCATCACCTCCTAATGATATTACTACGTGTTGTTATGTGTCTGTTCTTCAACACGCGTGGCCTGCTGCATGGTATAGACGCACCTTTGCATTGTGTGACTATGTTAGTTACTTTTGTGAAACTGTGAGCAAAACCTGTAAGGGAGCACGTCAAGAAGGAGGGCTTTATTTTGATGACAGTTTCAGAGATTTCAGTCTATGGAAGCGTGGCACCGTGCTTCTGGGCCTTGACGTATATATACATCATGGTGGCATTCACCACATGGCGGGTCAGGAAACACTGAATACAGAAAGGGGTCAGGGAACAATATACCCACAAGGACATGTCCCCAGCAGCTCACCTCTCTAACTAGATCTCATGGCCTAACTTTCAGCACCTCCCAATAATGCCATCATGTTTTGAATCCGTCAAGAGTCTGTTCCTTTGCTTACACCAGAGCTCTCAGAGTCTAATTGTCTTTGGAAATGTTATCACAGACACATCCAGAAATACAGTTTAAAATCCCCCAGACAATCTTCCTAGGTTGTCAAATGAATGATCAACACTAACCATCAGGATGCATCACACTGGTAATATGAAGTCAGCCCTAGTAGGAAAGGTTAAACCAGGACAAAGAACAGATGCTAAAATTTGTGAGTTTTCCCTTGAAGATCAAAGGTTAACACTTATTAATAACTAAATCACACAAGTTTCCTCACCCAGCCTTCATATGAGGGTTTGTTGTACTGTATGAAGCCTTTTGTATTTTCCTGTTCTGTGTTCAGTGGATATCTCTGGGAGGCCTGCTCTTTTCTGTTTTTGTTTTTTTTTGTTTTGATTTTTCAAGACAGGGTTTCTCTGTGTAACAAACCCTGGCTGTCCTGGACTCACTTTGTAGACCAGGCTGGCCTCGAACTCACAGAGATCCACCTGCCTCTGCCTCCTGAGTGATGGGATTAAAGGCATGCGCCACCACACCCCTTTTGCCTGCTCCTTTTTTGGGGGGGGGAAGGAGGGGTGATTCTGGGGAAGAAGGGAAGTTTCGGGAGGGGACTGGGAGGAGTGGAGAGAGGGAAAACTGCAGTAGGGATGAATTGAAACCAAGAATAAAATTTAAAACATCAGGCAAGTTTGGTTGTTTATTTTGATTTGTCATGTACCACCAAATTAATTACCATGCGCTCATTGGTAAGTTAAGGTGCCTGCAGTCTCTAGTCTTTTCTCAGACAATTTTACATTGACCATGCAGTTTTAATATGTCGTCCACACTCTAAGTAGCAAGGTAAAAGGAAAACATAAAGGGAACGGAGCAATATCCATATCTATAAAACAAATGTTTCCCAGAAGCCCCCACAAAGCTTCTGAGACCCAAGGAGGGGTAAGAGACGGAGATTTTGGAACTGTGCATAGTGTCCACCCCAATGTAGTTTCAGTTAATAAGTGAAATAGAAAAAAAATTTAGGTAGACAACTATCAGTCAACATCAGCTGGTGTGCGCACAGCTCTTACCCCATAACACACACGCACACATTAGCTCATTGTCATATTAATAGCAGTTCTGAAACGCAGGGTAGATGCTTCCACCATCCATTCTGCAGTGAGAGAAACTGGAGGTTTGGAGAGAGTCCAGAGAATAGAGAAATGTCTTACTGCTAAGGAAAACAACTCTTCATTCTCCAAGCCCCCAACACTCTCCGTTTTATCACACAACTTTCAATCAGTCTCTACTGCAAACAGTTTTGATAACCAGTAAGAAGAATTTATAATCATTAAATCTGACAAAAAAAAAATGGAAGGACAGCCAAAGTACCAAAAACGATAAGGCAGTGAAACACAGTCTAGAGGAGACATGCCAGCACCTTGCTGCTTCTGCCTCAGACACTTCTAATTTACATCCTACTTTCTCTGGTAGAATCAAGGCCGTGGTGGGTTGAAGTACTAGACAGAAGAGTTCACATTTCCTTCCTGGAATCTGTCGTAGGTAATCCACAGTGATTAGTCTACTTCAGTTGCTAGTCCTAGCAAACTCTGCTTGACCTATGAATTGGCTGGGAGCCCATTCCATGGTCATCTGAACTTGTATACACCCGTGACTGAGCTCTGTCTGTTTTCTTCCACAAAAAAACAACAGAGGGGCCTGGTGGCGATGGGGATGACAGTGGTGGCGCATGTCTTTAATTCTACCACTTATGAGGCAGAGGCAGGTGGATCTCTGTGAGTTCGAAGCCAGCCTGGTCTTCATGGTGATTTCCAAGACAGCCATGGCTACACAGAGAAACCCTGTCTCAAAACAAAACAAAACAAAACAAAAAACCACTAGAGGGAATTGGAAATGACTTTTCTTGTTGGACGATTTTTCTCTACCAGGGAGCAGTTTTAAATTTTTTTTTCCTAATTGGTAGAGCTGTGCTGTAACCTCATTAGTCTAAAAACATATTCTTTTCCTATCAAACTGTACCACCTCTCAAACTAATACATAAAGGGCTAGATATTACTTTTAGTAGTCAATTGAGCACGGTGCGCATGTATTTTTCCATTCCTTATGGATGAACCTCAGAGTCTTCTATTTTTCCTGATAATCAAAGGTGGGAGAAAAACATATACCATGTAGTCATGTCAGAGCATCATCTCAGGCAAAATGGCTTCAAGAAAAGAAGTGTTAAGAAAGTCGGATAGCCGGGCAGTGGTGGCGCACGCCTTTAATCCCAGCACTTGGGAGGCAGAGGCAGGCGGATCTTTGTGAGTTCGAGGCCAGCCTGGTCTACAAAGTGAGTCCAGGACAGCCAGAGATATTAAGAGAAACCCTGTCTCGAAAAACCAAAAAAAAAAAAAAAAAATTTAAAATGTGTATTACTTTGGATTCAAAACTCCACTTCCTGGAGTTTCTCCTCCTCACATATGGGCAGAATAAGAAAAGAATCATGAACATCTTAATGGATGCAGGAAAAGAATTTGGATAAACTTGACAGCTACTTAAAGTGAGAGTCCATAGTGAGGTAAGAGCAGGAATAGTAGTATTCATTCCTGCATGGCCAGCTATCTCCAGAACACCGTGGATCAAAACATTAAACTCATGTCCCTCTCGCACTCTCTGACGAGGGATTTAGGAGCAGAGCAGGTGGTGGTAGTTTTTACTCTGGGCTGCTCAAAATTCCGTCCAGTATTTTGGCTGGACTGTGGTTCCGTCAAGGCTTGAGCTGTCAAGTCTGGGATGGAGGCATGTGTTTGACTGGTTAGCAGTGGATTCTTTTATCTTTATTAGGCCTGTTTGGGTCTCCTCAGACATAGAGGTGGGCTTTCCCCAACGTGAGTGATCTGACAGAACACTCCAGAGAGATCAGGTAGAAACCAAAATGCCTTTGATGATGTAATTTTGGCAGTCGCACCTCATTTCTGCCACAGTCTTTTGAATACACAGTTCAGCCATGATTCAGTGAAGGAGAAATATTATGCAAAAGCTGGACTACCAGGAGGAAAAAAGTACTTAAGACCATCTTAGATCTGTTATCTATGAATGGGGATTGTTTTTTTTTTTTTTTGGTTTTTCGAGACAGGGTTTCTCTGAATATCTCTGGCTGTCCTGGACTCGCTTTGTGGACCAGGCTGGCCTCGAACTCACAAAGATCCGCCTGCCTCTGCCTCCCAAGTGCTGGGATTAAAGGCGTGCGCCACCACCGCCCGGCTAGGGGATTGTTTTAATATGACGTGCGTTTACAAAAATCCTACAACAAACATTGTAGTTGATAGGGATTCTGAAACTTACCTCTAGGACTGAGATAAGTGTGCTTGCGGGGGCTATCTCGGTTCCTCATTGTATGAACTCTTGTCCAAAGAAGAAAAGAACAGGTAAGACGAGAATGAGAGAGGTAAGAGCTCATAGGTATGATTAGACAGAGAGAAAGAAAATGTCTATGTTCACAGGTGGCATGCTGTTCCAGAGAAATTCCAAATGAATCTACATATAGACTGCTGCACTGCAGAAGTAAACAGTATCAACATATGAAAGTGATAACACACACCTTTAACCCCAACACCCAGGAAGCAGAGGCAGACAGATCTCTGAGTTGAAGGCCAGCTTGGTTTCAGAGAGAGTTCCAGGACAGCCAGGGATACACAGAGAAACCCTGTCTTGATCAACAACGACAACAACAAAGTGAATAACATTTGTAGCTGGGCAGAGTGGAGAGTGCCTGTAATCCCAGTTACTCAGAGACAGAGGGAGGAGAATCACTTGAACCCAGGAATGCAAGGCCAGCCTGAGCAACAGATGATCCCCCATTTTAAAAACAACGGCACAAACAAACAGACAAGAAAAGAGTTCATAGAATTTGTATCTACAACAATAATCAGACAAAAGATTATTGAATATCACCACTCAGAATACATAGCGTAAAATCAATTACTTCAGAGCAAACCTAACAAAGATGCAAAACTCAGATACCAGTTATAGAGAAAAAGAAAATCTAAACAAAACAAAATGAATGCTGTGAAAATTGAACTTCTATCCAAATTGATGTTTAGATGAGAGTGCAATCCCAGCAGGCTTTTGTCCATGAGGCGGCTGATGGAGCTGATTCTAAACACTACCTGGAAATGTAAAGGGGCAAGACAAGTCAGTCAACACTGAAAACGAAGGCAGGAACCTTACAGTACTAACATCAAGATTCTATTTGACCGCAGAAATTAATATAGCACATACCTGGTGCAAAGACAGACAACTGGAACAAGCTGATAGCATCCAAAAAGAACCTTATATGTGACACCATATCTATGACAAAGGAACAGTGCTATCAATAGGAAATAACAAGAGTCATTTTTATGAAGTGATACCGGGTCAGTTAGATGTCTATACACAAAAGTTGAAATCAGACCCATGTACATTTAGAAATCTATTTGAATTAGACTCCGCCTTTGAATGTGATGGCAATTCAATATATTCTGTAGATGATATATCTTCTCAACTCTGGTGTTAGATCTAGCAAAATAAGTGTAGCGGTGGTCAATCCAGAAAGGAAGCCGACACATAATTCCCCTCAGAAATGTAATTTGTTAAGAAAAAGAGCGTGGGGCTGGAGAGATGGCTCACAGGTTAAGAGCACTGGATACATTTCCAAAGCACCAAGGTTCAAATCCCAGCACTCTGGAGGCAGAGGCAGGTGGATCTCTGCGAGTTCAAGGCTAACCTGGTCTACAAAGTGAATCCAAGAAAGCTAGGGATACACAGAGAAACCCTGTCTCGAAAAACAAACCAAAAAAAAAAAAAAGAGTCAGAATGAGAGAGCTGGAGAGATGGTTCAGTGATTAAGAGCTCTGAATGCTCTTCTAAGAGGACCCGGGTTCAATTCTCAGCACCCACATGACGGATCACAACTGTCTGTAGCTCCAAGATCTGACGTGCTCACACAGACAAACATGCAGGCAAAACTCCTATGCACATAAAAATAAAAATAAAAATTTTAGAAAACAGAAGGAGAAGGGAGATGCAAGGGATGGAGGGGCAGAGAAAGCTCTTCAGAGAGACACCCTAAAGGAAACCACAAGAACAAAGAAAACATCAGACCTGTGTAAGTTTGGGGAGCTCACATTGTATGCTTTAGTTCTACATAGCATATGAGAGAAAGCAAGCACAGGGACGATCCAGGTATCAGTCATGAAGAACTGTTAGAGCCAAAGCCCAGATGCTTAACTCTGTCTCCTGTTCTCTTCAGGCTGTGGGGTCTGGCTTTGTAAGAGCTTAAAGGGCGACCCTGTGTTCTAACATGCCGAGTAGTCAAAGATTAACTACACTAGACATAAATCAAATACTTATTATGAATTGCCTCCATTGCCAATATCTTTATGGGCTGGAATAGCCACTAACATTGTGGCAGAAGATATTCACAAAACCTATAACTGACAAGTGACATCCAAAATATGAAAATTATACATGGGTCAACACACAAAGGGGCAAAATACCCAAAAAGGCCTTAACAAGAGAATATATCCAAGTAACACTAGCAATCATACACACTAGAGGGGTTCAGGCTCACCAGTCATTTCAGGCTTGGGGTTTTATCTTCGTTGGCCTGGGTAGTTAGTTAGTTACATGAGTCTGCTCCCGCTGTGGCAGTTCATCAAGTTGTATCCTCATAATTTGTGCTTGTTCTCGTGTATCTGCTAATACTTCTACAAATATATTATTTAAAGTTCATTTTCATTTGAACTAACTTCATATGGACTTGGCAGATGTAAAGGCTGAAGACCAACACTTCTTATAGAGTAAGAGAGCCTGGAGCAACCCAGTCAGGTGTCACTGTCCCACTTGGGAGACAACTAGCAGTGCTAGGGGTCTCATTTCTTTTTCTGTCTTCCTTTGGGGTAATGTGAAGCATCTGTGGCAGAAATCCCTATTCTCAGGAGAGTCTTATCCCTTCTGGAGCCCACAGGAAGCTCACCTGGCCTCTGATTTTAGCAGTTTTAATCTCCTGACTGAGCGGTACCACTGGTAGACGTTGTTCAGGGCGTATCAGGTGGGTTTCAGTTTTTACAGTCGTGGGGACCATGGCGCTAGCTCTCCAGTGTGGGTAGTTCTGGCTCTAGCCTCCCTCAGCATTGGAAATCTGACCAGATCTCAGGACCGTTTTCCAAAAAAAATGTGGGAAGGGGATGCACGTAAGTATTTTCAAAACAAAATTCTGCCAATAGTTTGAGGGATGGGGGTGGGGAAAGGGCACTGGGATAGACCCCAGGGAGTTAAAACAGCAGGGTTAGCATAATTGGTTCCTGGGCTCACTGGGGAACCCAGTTGAGATTACCTATTAAATTCCCCTTATAAGGGTTAAGAAGTCTTTTGGATTGTAAATGAAGCAGTTATCAGTCTAGTTAAGCAACACAATTATAGGCTTTGGAAGTAAAACAAGGGACAAAGGCTGTCATCAAAATGCAAATGATTCCCGGGGTATGCCCTTCCGAAAGATTTTTTTTTTTTTTTTGGTTTTTCGAGACAGGGTTTCTCTGAATATCTCTGGCTGTCCTGGACTCGCTTTGTAGACCAGGCTGGCCTCGAACTCACAAAGATCCGCCTGCCTCTGCCTCCCAAGTGCTGGGATTAAAGGCGT
>CAJQZJ010032150.1:4999553-5043839 GCA_907164525.1 Lophiomys imhausi | reverse complement strand
AACTCCAATGGCATCCTTCTAAGCTTAGTTCGGGCTTCAAAAGACTTAAAAATTTTTTTTTTTAATTTGAAAATTTTTTCACAAAATGGGTCATGAATTTGTAGCATCTGAGATCAATACCGACAGAGCATTCTTACTCAGATCTGTACTGTGAGCTGAGTAACAACTTTGCATGCCAGCTCAAATGCTGGCGGAGAAAGCCAGTGGTAGTAACAACCAGACAAAACTCTTTGTCAACAAAAGCAAAACTAAAATGCATCAGAATCACAAACAGCCTTTGGTGAAGTCAGAGACGACTTGGGAAAGAACCCACAATGCTCTTTTTTTTTCAGCCTTGTGAGTTAAGAGTCAGGTGTGTCCCACCTACCTTTTGGCATTTCGAAATGATGTTACCATTACCATCTACAAAATTTACAGTGGAGAACCAAGCAAAAAAAACCACACTCCACTCCCCATAATGTTTTAAGCACGTTTATGATATGACATGGACGTCATTCATAAATATCTTTTTGTGCAGGTGGCTCATAGGAACCAGTTGGACATGCCTGGCAGTGTTCAGAATGATCTTTCTAGTTTACGGTTTAGAATTGTGCAAATAAAATACTCTGCTTGCCGGGGTGGTGGCACAGTCCCTTTAATCCCAGCACTTAGGAGCCAGAGGCAGGTGAATCTGTGAGTTCGAGGTCAGCCTGGTCTACAAAGCAAGAACAGGATACCCTGTGTCAACAAACAAACAAACAAAACAAAACAAATAAATAGAACACTTCTTTAAACCAATCATTGGTTCTTCTGGAGTGGATACCTAGTGAAGCATGGAGATTATAAAAGAAAAAGACAGAATCTGGGCAGTGGTGGCGCACACCTTTAATCTTAGCACTGGGAAGGCAGAGGCAAGTAGATCTCTATGTTAGAGGCCAGCCTGGGCTACAGAGTGAGTTCCAGGACAACTAGAGATACACAGAGATACCCTGTCTTGAAAAATCAGAAAATGAGGAGAAGTTGGAGGAGGAGGAGAAAGAGAAGTTGAAGAAGGAGGAGGAGAAGTTGGAGGAGGAGAAGAAGTTGGAGAAGGAGAAGAAGACAAAGAAGACAGAGCAAGCATGATGGTGTGTGCTTAGAATCTCAGCACCTAGAAGGAAGAGGCAAGAGGATCTGGAGTTGAAGATTAACCTTGGCTATATATAGAAAGACTGTCGGGAAAAACAACAACCAAACCAAACCAACATAAAAAACCCTTGGTTCCAGTCTCATTTTATTACAAAATATTACAAACAGAGAGATATAATAAAGTCACAGTCTTTGTTCATGGCAGTTACAGGGAGAACTGCAAGATGAGGCATTGGTTTGTACGTAGTAGAAGTTTATCATGTGGTTCAGTTTTCAAAAACTGTGTTTATAGGCCGGTTGTAGTTTTTCGGGAGAGCACAGGTTCAACAGACCCTGGGCCTTGGGTTTGATCCCTTGAATCCCTCTCCCCACGTTAAAAAATTAGATAGCATTTGGGAAAAGGCTTCCTAGTCCACAATTTATTATTGTATAAGTAGTAACACTGCTGATATTTATTTAATTATAGTACAGAGAGGGAAGACATGTGGAGACATGTCATGTTGTAACTTCTGTTTTATTCATCTGCTTTTGAAATATATGAAAAGGAATTCAGTAAAATAATGATTTTCTGAAATTTTTATTTTTGAGTAACTTAATGGTTACTTTCATTTTAGAATAATGTCCTCCTCATTGTTTCCTTTTATAAATAGATTCCAGGAGCAGAGATGCCTCAGCATATAGATAAGTATATAATGACTCCAGAGTTTTGACTCTCCTGTTCTCAGCTTCCTCACCTCAGTCACTGTTGAACCTCTTCAGACTCCTGCCTCAGGTAACGGGTGTTATCCAAACAATGGAGTTCCTGCTACTTCCCTCTTTAAAATATGGATGGCCACCATGGCAGAGGGGAGAATAGCTCAATGTGTCTTCCATTTTCAGTGGCTTTTAGCTTATATTTGTGAAGAGATCGCTACATTTAACTGTAACTTTGTGCAAGTTGGCTGAAAAATGTTTCGGTTATGTTTACATACTACATAAGTGTGTTTCCAGACAATCCGCTCTGCATTGCTGCCCACACACTGTGCGCTTGGCTGCTGATGAGTTCTTTCCTCAGATGGTCTGACCTACTTGTGACATCTGGACACCCTCACATTTAAGAGTTGTTTCTTTCTTACTTGTGTTCACTGTGCTCCGATGGCTAAAGAAATTTGTAGGTATTGAAATTTGTCACTAGTGTGAGCTGGTTCTCAAGGACAAAACCAAAGCTGGAGAGATGGCTCATTTGGAATAACTCTTACCTTGAAAACATAGGGATTTGGGTCCAAGCCACCACAGAATCCACATGAAAATGCTGATGGAGGAGATGGGACAATCCAGGACTTGCTGGCTGGTCAGCCTAGCCTAATGGATGAGTTCTAGAACAATGACAGATCCTACCTCTAAAGAAACAGATGGCATGTCTGAGACTATGGACACCATGCACATGAACACACACACATGCACACATACACACATACAAACACACACACATACACACAAACACACACATGCACACATACACACAAACACACACATACACACATGCACACACAAACACACACAATACATACACACGAGAGAGAGAGAGAGAGAGAGAGAGAGAGAGAGAGAGAAGGAGGGCTTAAAATGTACAAAGATCAGAAATGAAGGGGATGTCACTCTGGATTCTAATGATATCAAGGAATAAAAGAGGAATATATGAATAACACTTTGCTCAAAAATTTAATGATCTAAGTGAAAAGGACCAATTCCTTCAAAAATGTAATTCAGCTAAACGCCCACAAAGAGAAGCATATAAGGGTAATAGACCTACATCTGTTGTAGAAATTAAATCAATAACTAATAACCCTCCACAACAGAAAGAACCAGCTCTAACTGGTTTCAGTGGTGAATTATGGCAGAAATTAAAGAAAGAAAACATCCAATTGGCTGGTTGTGTTTGTTTTGAGACAAGGGCTCACTATGTTGCCCACCTGACCCTGAACCCCTAAGTTCAAGCCACCAAATGCTGGCACCACGCAGAAATGAACCATCCAGACTGCTCATTTCAAAACAAACTAACCCGCAAAGGTTCATTGGGCAGAGAGCTAAGGTTGAAGCACATGAGAGAAGGCTGTAAAAGTTTCATCTCATTATTTAAAAGTGTGTGCATGATGTGTGGGTCTGGTGCCCATGGAGGCCAGAAGAGGACATTAGATATCCCGCAACTGGAGTCACAGATGTTTGTAAACCATGTGGATTCTGGGAACTGAACTTAGCTCCTCTCCAAAAACAAGGGGTTTTAACTGCTTAGCCGTCCCTCCAGCCACACACACACACCATGCACATAACATAGGTAGGTAAAACACTCATACATATAAAACAAAACAAATCAATCCAAAAACATTTAAATTTGAAGATATCATTCCTCATGAACTCTTGGCACTAGATTTTATTTATTTGTTTTTTAAAGCTTTTTTGGGGGGGGAGGGGTTCAAGACAGGGTCTTACTATGCAGTCTTGCTGTCCTGGAACTTGCTCTAGAGACCAGGTTGGCCATGAGCTCACAGCATCTACCTACCTCTGCCTCCCAAGTCCTGGTATTAAAGTCCTGTGCTACAACTGCCAGGCTTAGATTTTATTTTATTTTTTAAACATAACATTGCATTAATATATGTCAGGATAACTGAAGAATTTTTTTTTTTGCCATCCTTAAATTTTGCTCCCAAGGCATGTGTCTTGCTATAGTCCCACTCTTGTGCACCGAAAAGAGCCTACTGAGTGTATGAGCAGGTGTGGTGGGATTTTTGTTTTGTTTTCCAGTAGTGATGATTTGCATTTCACTCCACACAGAGACAGGGTGCTAAGCCATGGGCAGCATGGAACACAGTAGGGAGTGGGGAGTGCTGTGTGGTCTAGAGTCAACAAAAAGGACTAGGTCACCCAGAGCAGAACTGGCTCATGTCCCAGTAAGACCAACTGTGTATCTTGAAAATGTAGCCCAACCATGCACATCTGGTAAAGCACACTGGCACTTTTTTGATTGACTTGTTTGTATAATCTTTATTGTTTCTTAACACATTAAATCCATTGTTAGGTTCTTTTAAAAGAACTATAATAGTGGGACTGATGCATGCTGAAGATGTCACAAAGCCTAGGTCAATAAAATACACGAAAGCCTTATCCTTCTCAAGATGACTGCTCACCAAAGTATAATCAGAAAATCCTTCCTCTTGTCTAAAAATTCATTTAAGAAATGCTTTCCAAATTTGCTAGAAAAAAAAAGTCCAAATATAGCAGGACTCTAGGTTTGATGACAGATATTTGTTCTTTCCTTAAACATAATTTCCTTTCTAAATTTCAGTTATTATTTAAAAAAAAAAACAGTTTCAAGGAATGTTATACACACACACAGCTGCTATTCCATTTTGTTTGGACATGCATTAGAATATGTGACTATTAATAATTAGGTCATTTATAGAAAGCTCTAGCTCTTCTAGATCTTCTTACTACATATACTTTTTTGGTCCAGTGGTCTGTAAATAATAAGATGCTTAGAAATTATTTTCTAATACCTGTGATGGAATTCTTGAAGTTCAATAAACTCAATACACTTATGAAGTTTTGGGCAAAAGCTAAGCTTTTTAGTTTGAAAAATGAAAATTAGCAAGGAAGCTAAATACTCTGAGGGCTCAGTCAGGCATGGTGGAATAGACATGCAATCCCAGCAGCACCTGGAAAGCAGGAGCAGGAAGATCAGGAGTTCAAGATTATCCTAGGCTCTAAGAGAGATTAGGGCCATCCGGTAAGAGGAGACTCTGAAAACAAACAAACAAACAAACAAACAAACAAACAAAAACTGTTCTGGACATCATTACATGAAACTGTTTTGGAAGGAGAAAGACCCTAAAAATAGTAGATCTAGAAGCCAGTCACTTCAGGACTGTATCTTTACTGTGTTTCTCATCCATAGTGCATCTCCTCAGGGAGATGGGGCAGGAAAGCCTCCTGGCGTCATCAAATGCATGACTACTTTCAGTGGGCTCATAGCCGTGTGAACTGAGTATACACGGTTGCCTTAGATCAGTGGTTCTTTTTTTTTTTTTTTCGAGACAGGGTTTCTCTGTGTAGTCCTGGTTGTCCTGGACTAGCTTTGTAGACCAGACTGGCCTCGAACTCACAGAGATCTGCCTGCCTCTGTCTCCTGAGTGCTGGGAATGAAGGAGTGCGCCACCATGCCCAGCTAGATCAGTGGTTCTTAACCTTTAATGCTGAATGACCCTTTCACAGGGGTCGCCTAAACCATCTGAAATATTTGATATTTACATTATGATTCATAACAGTAGCAAAATTATAGTTATTAAGTAGCAATGAAAATAATTTTATAGTTGGGGGGTTACCACAGAATGAGGAACTGTATCAAAGGGTTATAGCGTTAGGAAGATTGAGAACCACTGCATTAGAGTCTGGGCAAGGAAGAGTTGCTTCTTCTACCCACCATGCCCCCAAAGGAAGCCACAGTGAGATTAGATATGTGCTGTTTATCTGCTGCCGAGTTCTCCTGTAGGCTATGAATACAAAGAGAACACATAGTTAATATCTTCTGTAGCTGTGGAAGGCCTTTAGGCAGGCCAGTTCATTTCACTATCTCTAATCAGCCTTCACTCAGATGCCTGGTATTTAATGAATGTGGGGAGCACAGTATAATCTGGGGTTATCTTTCCAAACAGAATAACCAGTTGTTCTGTAGTTAGGGTCAACCTGCCAATCTTAGGAAAGATATATAAAAACAAAAGAAGTGGTCAGCACTGGTGGCAACCAGACAGGATTGTTTGGAAAAGGAATGGCTCTCGTCAAGGAGGCTGCTTGTGGTCCACTGTTGACTCTCAAATCAGATCTTAGTGTATTTGGGGAGTAAACAATCTTTCTTTATGGCCCAGACTAACCTCCAACTTGTCATGTGACCCACGCTGGTTTTGAACTCTCTGGGTTGTCATCTCAGCCTCTGAGGGCTGGGATTACTGGCCTGCACCTCCATGCCCAGTGAGTAAGAATCTTTCAAGTACCTAACTGCATGTCAAGTCCTTTTCTGGTACTGTGAGGCAGAGATAACAAATCCATGATAGCCGGTCGGTTTATTGTTGATGTATACAGATAAAAGGAAGATTTTTTTTTTATGGGGGTGGGGGTGACAGTATTCAAGATAGAGTTTCTCTGTGTAGCTCCAGCTGTCCTGGAACTCACACTGTAGGCCACACTGGCCTCGGACTCAGAGATCGGCCTTTCTCTGCCTCCCCAGTGCTGGGATTAAAGGTGTGTGCCACCACCACTTGGCTGGAAGACTATTTTTAAGAGTCAAACCACAGCCACATTCTGATGCAATGACATGGCCATTCAACTAAGATACAGCATCCTTCCCTGTTTGATCAGAGCACTTCCAGCCATCAGTAAGTTTGGGTTTCCATTGCTGGCTGTGAATAGACACCGTGACCATGGCAACACTTATGAAGGAAAACATTTAATTGGGGCTGGCTTACAGTTTCAGAGGTTTATTCCCTTATCATGGTGAGAAGCATGGCAGCATCCAGGAAAACATGGTGCTGGAGGAGTTGAAATTTCTGCATCTTGATCCGAAGGCAGTAAGAGATGACCAGATTCCACACTGGGCAGAGCTTGAATTTAGGAGACCTCAAGGCCCGCCCCCACAGTGACACACTTCCTCCTCTGAGGCCACACCTCCTAATACTGCCCCTCCCTAGGGGGTCAAGCATTGAAACACATGAATCTATGAGGGCCAAACCTATTCAAACCACCACAGTCAGCTTTCAGGACTCAAGAAGTTTCTGGGTGACTAATCAAATCTAGATCTTTTTAATTGTGTGTATCATGAATGCAATGGTGGAAGACAACACAGTTTGACTCACCCTAAAGTCTCAGTAAACTAAGGGGTCTAATTTTCTAGTTAAATTTCTGTTCACCAGTGGATGGGGCAACTAAAACTTAGGTCAAATTTCTAATGTTTTTGTTCACCTCTCTCCTTCCCCAACCAACAGTTTCTCCTTGTATAAGTTTATAAGTGGTGAAGTGTTATCCTTGGGTGAGTGTTTAGCCCTATTTGGCTGTTTAAGAAGCTGGATTAGCATGAGAGGTGTGAAACTATATGTAAGGTTTCCCAATCCTTGAAATAGTATGACCATCCAAGAGCCCAGAGCAGATACAGGAAGATAGCTGTGGTGGCTTGAATGGGAACAGCCCCTGTAGGTTCATAGATTTGAATGTTTGGTCACCAGGGAGTGGCACTATTTGAAAGGATTAGGAGGTGTGGTCTTGTTAGAGGAATCTTGTCACTGCGGATGGGGTTTGAGGTTTCAAGAGCTCATGCTGGGCGGTGGTGGCTCACGCCTTTAATCCCAGCACTTGGGAGGCAGAGACAGGCGGATCTTTGTGAGTTCGAGGCCAGCCTGGTCTACAAAGCGAGTCCAGGACAGCCAGAGATATTCAGAGAAACCCTGTCTCGAAAAACCACAAAAAAAAAAAAAAGAGCTCATGCCAAACTTAGAATCTTTCTCTCTTGGCCAGCAGATCAGGATGTAGCTCCCAGTAACTTCTCCAGCACTGTTTCTGCCTGTGTACTACCATGCTCCCCACCATGATGATAATGGACTGAACCTCTGAAACAATATGCAAGCCCTCAATGAAATGCTTTCCTTTAGAAGAGTTGCCTTGGTCCAGGTGTCTCTTCACAGCAAAAGAACAGTGACTAATCGCTAAGTGTTCTAGGATCATTTCTGTTGTGACAAATACAACAGTAGCAGAGAGGAAGAAAGGGTTTGTTTGGCTTAAGATTCCAAGTTACAGTTCACCATTTGGGGGAAGTCAAGGCAGGAACTGGAAGTATCACAGCCACGGTCAAAAACAGAAAGAAGCAAATGCACTAAGCTGCCTGCTTGTCTATCAGCTTCTTTCACGCATACAGTCCAGGCCCTGCCTAGGAAACGATGTCTTGCTACCCTATAGTGGATAGGTCAATGAACAATCAAGACGGGTCCCCACAGACATGTCCACAGGCCATCTGGTCTTGCCAGCCCTTATCTATGTATTTATATAAAGACATAAAATTTGAAAATAAGTAGTAGAAATTTCTTTGGGACATATCTAGTTCACAGTATGAATGACATAATATTCAGTAACATGGCTACAGTGAACATGTTCACAATGTCCTGAAATACAGTGAGTGGTTCAGCCCTGGTTAATTACCTTTACCTAAATCCAATTCCATCTACTACTGAAAATTCCAAGACCTTAATCTAGATGTTTCCTGTCTTTGTTTCTACAATCTCCATCAATTACTGATTCTCCCAGAACCCTGGCTTCTGAAACTCAAGCTGGCTTGGGGACATCAGTTTGAGAAGGGATTTCTGGAACTTACAACTCAGTGTCATTCCTCACTTGGAGTACCCCCACCTTAAGTCCCACGGCCCCTTTCTCAGAAAAGCTTAGTCTCTTCTGTAAGACATGATTTTGATTCCTGCCCTAAATCCTACCTCCAAGGGCAGGAAGAGTGAGGCCCACAGAGATGTTTGTGGTGATTTCAAAACTTGTACATGTGTGTCTACTGATAAGTAAAACTTACCGGCTGGCATGTGAAAGCTGAAACATAACTGGGACAGAGCACTGCCTGTATTCTGCTTAGACCCAGCCATAGAGTCTACATGAAGTATGGTACCTCCTATGAATGTGCAATGACTACAAATGCTAATGTCATGAGACATGCATACACTATTTCCCAGTAAAAAAAACCCCACATATATAGCAGTATAAGTATATGGAAATCTGCCACAAACTTCATGTGACAGATACTTTAAAAATAAGATTGTATATGTGGTTTGTGTGTGAGTGTGTGAGTGTTGTGTGGTATAGTTTTTTTTAATTTTAAATTTCAAAGATGAACATTAGTTTCTTATAATAAAAAATTAAGATTTTTAGACAGTTGTATTACTGAGTGTTTTTCTTTTTTGTGTGTGGTAAAATGATAAATCTGTTGATGGATCCAAATTGTTTTGCCTATTGGCAATGCAAAGTATGTTGTTGTGAATATTAATGTTATGGTTTGAATATGGTTTGACCTTTTAAATATTTCACATTCTAGAACCTTGCTTATCAGTGAGGAAAGGCTGAGGTGATAAACTCTTTAAAAGGTGGGCCCAGTAGAAACTGATTACATCATGGTGATACCATTCTCAGATGGAATTAATGTAGTTCTCACAAGACCAGATTAGTTTCCTCAAGAATGAGTCATTTAAAACAAGTCAAAGTAAACATAATAAGAGTTACAGATGACACAACCATTGCCCACAACATACTGAATGAGGAAAACTAAAATAATTTCTTCTAAGGACAGAAAGAAGACAAGGACCTCCACTTTCATAACCCATATTTAATCTGGAATTGGAAGTCTTAGCCACAGAGAAAAGGCAAGACAAACAAATAAAAGGCATTTAACTAGGAAATATGATCAAATCATCCATGTTAGCACATAACTTGATTTTATGTATAGAAAGACCTAAAGATTCTACCAAAATACTGGTATAAATGATAAATTAATGCAGTAAACATATAAAACCAGCAGGACACACAAATTCCAAAATATAAAAATCAACATACAAAAATCACTGTTTTACACCCCAATGATGGAATTGCTGAGAAAGAAATCAAGAAAGTAATCAAATTCACAATAGAAAAAAACCCCACAAACAAACAGCAACAAAAACAGGCATAAATTTAACCGAGATAGTGAGTGAAGACTACAATAAAAATTATAAAAAATATGGTGTCTTAGTCACTGGTCTATTGCTGTGAAGAGACGCCAGGACCAAGGCAACTTTTATAAAAGAAAGCATTTAATTGGGGGCTTGCTTACAGCATATATCATCATGGTGACAGGGAGCATGCTGGTGTGCATGACCCTGGAGCAGCAGATGAGAGCTACGTTCTGATCCAGAGAGAGAGAGAGAGAGAGAGAGAGACAGACAGAGAGAGAGAGAGAGAGAGAGAGAGAGAGAGAGAGAGAGAGAAACATCCCAGGTCTGGTGACATACTTCCTCCAGCAAGGACACACCAACTCCAACAAAGCCACACCTTCCAATCCTTCTAATCCTTTCAATTAGTGCCACTCCCTGGTGACCAAGCATTCAAATATATGAGCCTGTTGGTGGGGTGTCATTCTTATTCAAGCCACTGCAAATGATGAAAAGAAACTGAAGTCAGTTTATACACATAGACAAACAACATGGAAAGACACCCCACCCCATGTTCAGGGAGTAGAAAAGTTCAGGTTATTAAAATGCCCACATGACTGAAAGCTCTCTACAGATTTAGTGCAGTTTCTATCAACATCTCGATGACATTCTTCACAGAATTAGGGGAGAGAAACCACAAACTTTACATGAATCTACAAAGGCCTTCAATGGCCAAAACAGTTGGGAGATCTACAACATCTGACTTCAGACGTGCTATAAAACCACTAATCCTGAAGGCTGAGGTAAAGTTACAGCCGCTGTCTTGGTTCCTCTTCTACTGCTGTGACAAAGTACAACAACCAAGACAACTTATAAAAGAGAGAATTGATTGTAGTGTAGTGTTCCAGAAGGTGAGTCCATGGCTGCCATGGCAGGGAGAGGGGCAGCAGGCAGGCAGGCACAGCGCTGGAGCACTACCCCAGAGCTGACATATTAATCCACAGGCACGAAGAAAGAGCTAACTGGGAATGCCGTGGGCTTTTTAATTTTAATTATTTTTTTTTTTAGGTTTTTCAAGACAGGGTTTCTGTGTATCCTTGATTGCCCTGAACTCACTTTGTAGACCAGGCTGGCCTTGAACTCACAGAGATCTGTCTGCCTCTGCCTCCCGAGTGCTGGGATTAAAGGCGTGCGCCACCACACCTGGCTAGCATGAGCTTTTGAAACCTCAAAACCCATCCCAAGTGATACTTTTCCCCCAACAAGGCCACACAACCTAATCCTTTCCTGTTGGAGAAAGGTCTTGTACTACCCTTTCTGAGGCATTCTCTAATTGGATAATACAAGTCTCTGATGGCCATTTATCTGGGCAGAAAGAGAATAGGAGAGCGGAACTTCCTGGGACTAACTAAGGAATCCTGGGAAAATACAGAGGAAGTGTCTCCCCCCTCACACTTTCTCTCTCTCTCTCTCTCTCTCTCTCTCTCTCTCTCTCTCTCTCCAAGGCAGGGTTTGTCTATATATCCCTGGTTATACTGGATTTACTTTATAGACCAGGCTAACCTTGAACTCACAGAGATTCACCTGCCTCTGCCTCCCTAGTGCTGGGATTAAAGGCATGTGCCACTACGCCTTGATAGAACACTTTCCTAATTTTAACAAATGTCACCTAATTTTTCCATTGCTGTGAACAGTTTCATAACTCCCTATCTAATCTTTTGACTGTACAACACTCCTACTAGAATATTCAGGTGGTCCTTCATTTATGGTGCTTCAGTCTGGAATTTTGCAGGTTTACTATGGTGTAACAGCCACACCCATTCAGTAAACAACAGACTTTGACTTCTGAATTTTGGTCCTTTCCAGCCTAATAATAAAGAGTAAAATATGATCTCCAGTACTGGGCAGGAAGGTGAATGTAGCTCTCGGCCAGCCACACAATCACTAAGGAGAAACTTCGATACACCACAGTGCATGTGTGGCTGGCTGAGCAAGGAGGGCCAGTAGGGAGCTGGGCTGGATCCATTTTCAACTTAAAATAGATTTGTCAGAGTATTACCTCACTGTGAGTCAAAGTGTAGTTTATAAACAAGTTTCATGCTGTTCCCATATCTTAAGTGTTTTCCTCTTGTTTTATCTTACCTGTAAATATAAGTCATTCTAAAAGTAGTTTTTGAAACTCCAAAGGAACAATGAAAATTAAAGGATCAAAGGGAGAAATGCTATTCCTAGGAACAAAAGCTCAAGGTAAGACTTTCATCTTAAATTTCATTTTCACGAATTTTGATGTGCATTTTTAATTGTCACATAGTGATTATACAGATTTGTGGGGTAAAGTGACATCTCAGTGCCTGCACACAATGTATAATCATTAGATGAAGGTAATTGTCATAATCATCACCTCAGACATATTAAGTTTTGTGACACATGAAAGACACTTATGGGAAATATTTCAAATAATTCTAAAGGATGTTTTGATGCATATATTTAAATATATGCAATTTTTTCTTCACAGTGATAGGCAGCCAAGTAATTGTTCTAACACTGATCTATAGCCTTAGACCAGGAATAAACATTCTGGTCAGCATAAGTAGGCTCAGGTGGTACAGAGCATCCCGTATTCTGCTTCGCTCTCTTTTACTCCTCAAACACAGAGAAACAAACATTTAAAAAATTTTGATCTGTTATCCTTTATTGATATTTTTTCTTTTTTCTTTTTTTTTTTTTTTTGGTTTTTCGAGACAGGGTTTCTCTGTTTAACAGCTCTGGCTGTCCTGGACTCACTTTGTAGACCAGGCTGGCCTCAAACTCGCAATGATCCGCCTGCCTCTGCCTCCCAAGTGCTGGGATTAAAGGCGTGCGCCACCACCGCCCGGCTCTTTATTGATATTTTTTCAACACAAAAGCATTCTTATTGTACCAGTTGCGATGGGAAAGCCATAGGAAATAGAAATAATTCATTTTCTTCAGCCTCCTCTGCATTTCTATCCCCCTGAGATACCAAAGTCAACAACTACTGTCTACTTCCGTGCTTTCGCCTTATTCAGACAGACAGATGCACATGAACATATATATATATATATATATATATATAGTCTTTTTGAACTTGCTTCTACTCAACTATAATTAAAGTAAATTTATATAATTTATATAATTTGTGTGTGTCTCCTTCTCCCCGTGTCTTGACAATAAATAAATCAAGAACATTCTTAGCATCAGATGTGGTGCACGCTTTTAATCCCAGAACTTGGGAGGGAAAGGCAGGAGGATCTCTGTGATTTAAGGCCAGCCAGGTCTACATATAGAGAAACTCTGTCTCAAAAAAAAAAAAAAAAAAACCACAAAAAAAGAAAGAAAGAAAGAAAAGGGAAGAAAAGAAGAGAAGAGAGAACATTCCTAGTAATTCAAGAAATATGGCTAGATAATCTTTTTTAAAATTTTGTCTTTCTCCTCTGCCCCAGTGTGTGTGTGCGCGCGTGTGCGCGTGTGCGTGCGTGCGTGCATGCGTGTGTGTGTGTGTGTGTGTGTGTGTGTGTGTGTTTGGGTGTGTGTGTTTGGGTGTGTGTGTGTGTTTGGGTGTGTGTGTGTGTGTTTGGGTGTGTGTGCATGTGTGTGTGCATGTGTGTGTGTTTGGGTGTGTGTGTGCATGTGCATGTGCGTGTGTGTGCGTGTGCGTGTGCGTGTGCGTGTGTGTGTGTGTGTGTGTGTGTGTGTGAGTGTGTTTGGTTTCACAATTGTTATTTGTACTTTGTCTTTGCTAGTGTCTGTCCTCCACAGGCCTACTAATGTTCCAGGATGTTTTTGCCTTCTAATCTTACTAGTGAAGGTACCTGCTTTGGAGACTATTCTGCTAGTTCTACGATTCTTAAAACAAAAGAGAATAGCATGGAGAATAATGCGCCTCCCAGAAGCCATAGGTATACCAATTCTCAGTATAGGATACTTTCCTGTGAGTTGTTGAGCAGAAAGATCTCAGATACTCCCAAAACAATAACAACTATTTCCAGCCATTGCTCTTGGTTTCCCATCAGAACTTGATGGAAAGACCGTACTGTTGAAAGTACCACACACTTTGGTCATAGGACATGGGGAAATCAAGCAGGAGTCCTCTTCCCTGCTGGTTAGCTTTTGCAGTGCCATCAGGGTACAGTGCAGGTTTTTGGGAGAGAAAAGTCATCAACCATCTTAGCTGGCTGTGAACCCCACAAACTACAATAATGACATGCCTGTCAAAATGTGCTCAGTAGTGTAATTGTGGCATGGGTGTTATGTGGGTACCCGATTTCTGATTAGCTTCAAGGCTTTACTACACATAAGAAAACTCATGTCTGGGACTGCAAACCCAGTCAAGAACTTGTGGCTGGGTGGTCATAAACTCTAAAAGAAAACCCACTACTGTTATTTTCTAAATGGATGTGTTAGCAACCTGCTTTCTAAAGATTTACTTTTATATCCATAGATTAATGCAACTATCACACTTCATCAGAGTTTAGTGCAGTGGGTGGCCGTTAATTCTGAAAACCACAACCAGTCCAAGTGCAAAGAATTAGAAGCCATTGAGTGGTCAGTTCTGTGAAACATCTATATTATACACGTGTACCCTTCTGCTAATGCTCAGGGGACATTGAGGAAAAGGGACAGAAAAGATGGTGGAAATCAAAGTTTGGAAATACTGTGAAACAGTGTCTTCTGACATGACAAAGCTAATGAGCTCATGAACTCACTGTAACTGAGGTTACCCTGACTAAGACTGGGCCAGAAGCATTTGAACATAGAATAAGGAAGGACTCATGATACCGGTGCCTTCCCCCCCCACACACACTGAGGGACTATTGACAGCTAACAGTGGCAGAGGGATATGGTGTCACTTTCTTCAGTGTTATAACCACAGATAATTTGTCTATGCTCCAGTAAGTAACCTTCCGTGTTCTTGCAGGAAGCCCTGCTTACACTCAGTGAGTCCTGTACACGAAAAGACATGAAAGTAGAGGGAGCTCTGTTGGAAAGAAGCAAGAGAGGATGAGAAGGTGAAAAAGACTAAGATTTATTGTATGTACAGGTGTATGAAACTATCAAAACTTTTAAAGCATAATTTTTAAGAAGGGAGAGAATGGAAGTCTTGTGGGATGAGTCTGCACATAGAAAGCCACAGAGCATTTGGTCGCTCCCATAATGATTCATTGTTTGTTTGCCTTGAGACAGGGTCTCATGTAGCCCAGGTTGGCCTCTAACTTGATATTTAGCTGGGGTGACAGTGAACTTCTCATTCTCCTCCTTCCACCTCCTAAATGCTGAAATTACGTGAATGCTTCACTATGCCTGCTTTACGGGATGCTGTAAATCAGGGCTTTGTGCACGGTAGACAAGTACTCTTTCAGCTGCTGCTCCCAGAGTTGGATCTGTCTCTAATTTCTTGAGTTTTGAAGACCACAGGTTTTAAGAGTAATGTTATGAATTAGGGGAAAACAATTAATAAAACCTTCTTCCTATAAATCCTGCATTAACCCAGAGCTAAATACAAGCTAGATGAAAATACTACCTTCTGATAATCAGCTAGACGGAGGACACAGGACTACAGCCATAGTGTGCCTTCCTCCCACAATTCCACAGAATACTCATAATTATACCCTAAGCTGATCCCCTGAGCTCAAAGAGCAGTGGGGAGGATAGTGCCCCAAGTTCAGGTCTTCTGAGACAGGCTCTGGTGGCCATTTTTTCATCCCAGACTGACTTTACCCAAGCCAGACTTTCATTTTCAGTGAGGCACAAGCGAGGAAGAAATCAAAAGAACTATCCTTTCACTAACTTATAAAAGGGAGATAACCCAGTTTTCAAGACTGAAGAAGGAAGTCCTACCCCACAATCACACACTGAAGAGTGCCATCAAAAATGGATTCACACTTCAGTCAGTTGACCAAAAGTGTATTGTCACTGTTATAGTTAATCCAAGAGTGTCTAGCCTGAACCCATCCTGAGATAATGCTCACTGTGAGAAAACCTCTCTCAGCCCTAGCAGAAACTACCCCTCTGAGAGCATGCTTTCTCCTCCACGGTTATGTTTGAAAGACCCAGGTGTTCTGGCTGACTGATGCTCACTCATGTCCCAGAAGGACAGGGACAGGGTAGTATGCACCCAGGTGCAGCACCTGCCCTCAAGTCCATTTACTTATCTGGCACCAGGAAAGGTTGATTAGCTCCCCCTCTGTGAGGAGCCCATTGTGAAAACTTCTGTTATTCTGCCTCTCCCTGAAGCACTGAAGACCACCTTGCCCACTAGTCAGCTGCTAGAGCTATATGAGGTGGCTGAATTTCCAGGTGGTCCTCAGGACCAGTCACAGTTGGATCCATTAACTGCTAAAGCCATATCAATATCTACAGCCATGGTACAGTGTCTGAAAAAGCTACCTCTTTGGGACTATCGGTTGATACAACTTCTTGGAAATATTTCCCCAAACGAACGAACAAAAATAGACCTATTCTTTGATTTGGTGTGAAGGCTTGTGTTCATCTAAAATTTACAATGGTAGCCAATTATGGTGGCGCACGCCTTTTATCCCAGCACTCGGGAGGCGAGACAGGCAGATCTCTGTGAGTTTGAGGCCAGCCTGGACTACAAAGTAAGTTTCAAGACGGCCAGGGCTATACAGAGAAACCCTGTCTTGAAAAGAACCAAAAGTAAGTAAGCAAGGGAACAAACAAATAAATGAAATTTACAATGGAACTAAGGTCAAATAGGACTTTAGTTTCTTTTTTTCTTTTCTTTTTTTTTTTACTAAACAAAACTTGATATAATTAATCAGATGTAACACAAGACATTTTAAATATTACAAAGACAAATGCAAATGATTGCCTCTCCAACCAGGAGCTGGGCAGGGTCATGTGTGTTCCTTTCATAACAATCATCCTGTAAGAGAAGGGTAAGGAGTAAGGGAGATGACAACAGTAGTTACAGGAGAGCTACAGTTCCTGGCATAAGCCCTTACAGGTTCCATAACATCTCCCAATGCCATCTCCCTGGGAACCAAGCCTAACACATGAAACTTGGGTCCAGGAATGGCATGTAAACTCTACCCAAACCACAACCTAGCGTTAACATGACCAAAACTGATGTGCTAAATTAGGAAGGGGGAAACAAGTTTTCAGCTGTGTTATTCCTGACAGAATGACACAGTGTTCAAAGACAGCAGCGCTGTGATGGCTAAGCAAGGCAAGGTCTCAAACTAGAAGGGCACACCGTACTGTACATGCCCCTCCCCATGGTGTTTCTTTCTTCTCTCTTCACCTTGTGTAAGCCTAACTTGACACAGAATGTAGTTCTGCCTCTTCAGCTGAGAGACTGTAAATTCAGGTAAATACATTACAGATGGGATGACTGGGATGTTAGGAAAGAATCCAGCAATTCAACAATTTTGAGCATTTGAGCAAATGATCTAAGCAATAATCTTTGCCAGAGAATAAATTCTACTGGGGTGGAGACAGAATGAGGGCAACAGCATATCACCTTCCAAGAGCTATCACTTGTCACTACTGTCTATTGTCACTTCTCAGAGATTTGCCTTTGATCTGAGATGGACCAGTTGTCTTTTCATCAGCCATGTTGGGAAATACTGATGCAGGGAGCTTTACATGGCACGGATCTGTTATTGTAGTCTTGGGTGGAAATTTGGGGCAATAAAATATAAATTGAGTCAGAGTTTTATTACAATGTGGGAGAAATATTTTATCATCTAACAAACAATGTTTTTTTGTGACTTGGCTTGGAGATTATACATATTTAATAACTAGCATGCCATGTATCCCTTCTTTGTTGTTCAAGGTTGCAGTAAGAATGGAGATTTCTCACAGGAGTATATGGATGTGTTTTAGATCATAGCACTTGCCTGTATCCCCCAACTTTCCTAAGATGCATATTGAGGACTATAAACTGGTCAACTGTCAGCATCTCTTAGTCACAGTGCTATGATGGATAGCCTCTGTCTCATGCTCAATACCAGTCTTATATGGTTCAAAAGAAAACTTTTACCATCAATTTGGTGTCTTTATATATGTCTTCATCTGAATTCTGTAGTGTTGTATGGAAGCATCTTCATAGCTTAGAGTAGAACACCTATCGTAGATTAACAATTCCAGAATAAAGATAATACCACAAAAAAAAAAAGAAAAAGAAAATGAGCCACTGGGTTGCAGTAGACAAGTCTGAGATTCAGGCATACACAGGCTCAAACACTGACTTTGTTGCTCCTTTGCCTGCTGTATGGCCCACTATCAGCTATTCAGTAAACAAACTCTGGGTATAAAATAAGCATGATCATATTACTGATCTTGTAATGTTGTGCGGAATAAAAGAAATAAGACATGCCAAAACATTTGATGCTTTGCTTAACTTACAGTAAATACTCATTGAATTACTTACAGTAATTCATTGGTGGTAATTAATGGCCGTGTCTAACCTAAACAAATATTTCAGATATCAAGTGGGACCTGCCCATGGTCACATGGTCTGTCAAGACATAAACTAAATAAACCCATTACAAAGATCAGGACTTTAGTTTCTTAGTGAGAGAGGTTTTCTCATAATACTTTAGTATTAGGAGATGGTGACTCTAGCAGGTGTCTAAACTATAAGGGCTCCTATGACTGGGGCTTTAAGAAGAGGCTTCAGATAGCCACACGGTCTGCTCCTCATGTCTTCCATCATGTAGGGACATAACAATAAGGCACACTCTTGTAAGCAGAGAGCAGCCCTCGCCAGACACAATCTGCCAATACCTTGACCTTGAATTTCCCAGTCTCTAGAACTGAGAAATAAACTGTTATTTATAAATTACCCAATACCTTCATCTATGCAACCAGACAGCAGATCGCCTAGTGGGTAACTTATAAACAACAGGAACTTATTTCTTTGAAAACTGGGGTGCCGGAGATCACATACTGACAGGTTCAGTATCTATCAGAGGTGAAAGTTCTGCTCCCCGGACACTCCATTCTCAGCATAGGAATGACGGTGCTTCTCACTTGGCAGAGAAACAGAAGGGGAGGGAAGGAGACTGACAGAAACAGAGAGGGAGAGGAGAGGAAAAGGAGAGAGGCAAAACCTCTCCCTTTGTTAAGGTATTAAATCCATCCATGAAAGGCTAAACCTCATCGCCTAATCATATCTTAAAGGCTCCACTTCCCAACATACTTATATTTAGCAACAAAGTCTCTCACTAAGTTTCAGAGGGGACAAATATTCAACGCACACGGCCTAGCCTCTCATATCTGATAATAACCATACAGAATAAGACATCTTTTGTGGGTTTTTTTGTTAATGTTTATTTTTATTCTATATGTATGAGTGTTTGTCTATATGCAGGTACGCTGGTCACAGGTGTGCCTGATGCTTGTAGAGGCCAGAAGACGGCATCAGATCCTTCGAAACTGGGATTACAGACAGTTGTGAGCTGCTAAGTAGGTTCTAGGAACCAAACCCAGGTCCTCTGCCAGAGTAGCAAGTGCTTTTAACTGTTCAGCCATCTCTCCAGCCCCCTAGCCAAGATGTCTTTGACACAGTGATTCTTACTTCAGAGAATTTACCTCATAGAAATAAATCATACAACTGCCCAAAGAAATCTGTAGAAGAGATATTTATGACAGCACCCTTTGTAAGAATGGAAAAACTCAAGATTATTCTGTATTTATAAAAGATGGGTCAGATAAACATGGCTCATACATAGACTGGAAAGGCCATGCAGATATTAAAACTAGAATGAGGAGACTCTGGAAGCACTGACTCAGAAAGTTTTTTTTTGTTGTTGTTGTTTTCGAGACAAGGTTTCTCTGTGTAGCCCTGGCTGTCCTGGACTCACTTTGTAGACCAGGCTAGCCTCAAACTCACAAAGATCAGCCTGCCTCTGTCTCCCAAGTACTGGGATTAAAGGCGTGCGCCACCACCACCTGGCAGAAAGTTTTTAAGATAATGTACTGACTAAAAAAGATCACGGATGCCAACATGTGTTGTGTATAGTTACAATTTTGGTGTGCATCTGTCCATTATAGGCTTGGAAAATAAAATCAAATACCCTAATCTCTCACCAGTGTGTTCCTTGGTTCCTTGGGAGACTGAATTACTCACTTTGGAAGGGTGGCTGTTAGAAAGTAGAGGGCTTTCATTCTTTATCCAGTGATAAATAATATTCTAATGATAAGCTTTTTTAAACAATTGCATGCCAGGTGTGGTGACACAAGCCTTTAATTTAATCCCAGCACTTGGGAGGCAGAGCCAGGCAAATCTCTGAGTTCAAGGCCAGCCTGGTCTACAAAGTGAGTCTAGGGTAGCCAGAAATACACAGAGAAACCCAGTCTCAAAAAACCAAAAGCAAACCAAAACAAAAACCAACCAACCAACCAAACAAACAAAACAAAACAAAAACCCCAGAAAACAAACAAACCAAAAAACCCAATGGCACATACAAGGAAAGTTCCCTGACCTTCAGAGCCTTCTTGAGGATGATGAGCCCAAGGCAGGCAAGTCCAGATGATAGTTTTGTAACTTGACACTGTAGTTGGCACTCTCTTCTTCTTCTTTTAAATATTATTTTTATTTATTTAATTATTTTTACATTTACTTATTTCTTCAAGTTACATCTCAATCACAGTCCTCTCCCTCCTCCCCTTCCTGGTCCCACTCTCCTACCCTCTTCCCCCTCACCCTCCTATCTGCTTTTTTTTTTTTTTTAATTTAAGGTGTAACTTTTTTCCCCCAACAGCTCCCCCTTTTAGTCTAATAAAAGGCTCTTTTTCTTATAACAATAAATACAATGCAAAACAATAATAATTAGGCCACAATTATGAAAATTATAATGTATAGCATACATTCCCAATGTCCAGTCCATACACATTTGGCAACTGATATTAGTATTCTATTATCTATCTATCTCAATGAGTTTAAAGTTCTATATCTAACTCATTTTTTATCCTAACTTGCATTACCAGCTTAAAAACATCTTCTTAGACCTAGAACATCCTTTTAATTCCTAAACAACTTAGATTATTTAAAATTTAAAACTGTGCCGGGCGATGGTGGCGCACGCCTTTAATCTCAGCACTTGGGAGGCAGAGGCAGGCGGATCTTTGTGAGTTCGAGGCCAGCCTGGTCTACAAAGCAAGTCCAGGACAGCCAGAGCTGTTAAACAGAGAAACTCTGTCTCGAAAAACCAAAAAAAAAAAAAAATTTAAAACTGTGAGACTATAACTATCTAGTCTTCAACCACATCAGAGACCCAAAGAAGGATAAATATACCTGAACAAATAGGAAGTACAGAGCCAGCAGCTTCCAAAACTAAGAAACGACAGACAACTGGTTGCCTGGACAGTCCCCAATTTCTCTCAATATATTAGAGCATCTATCTTCAGCCTTTTTGCCCAGTATCTCTGACAGACATTAATTGTAAAGAAGGAATTATGAAGGACTTATCTACCCTGTCTTGGCAGAGCTAGGCTGTCTACTTACCTGCTTCCAAGTTTTGTCCATATAGGATTTGCAATGATTTAAATTTAAAAGCTGCTCTCAAAAGGCATGCTGAAATTCAAATTGAATTGTCCTTTGTGATCTCAGAATATATACACTTAAATGTATGTTTAGTTCCAAAATATCAAAAGAAGTTTTTAAATCTCATTTGAATGATAATACTTTTTATATTTTCAAAAAGCCCAATTTGTTGTAGGAAAGATATTACCTATCAAAAAAAAGTAGTGTTCCAGAGTTGGGATTAAGACAGGGTTCTGTTCTTATCTTTCCAGGAGATTAAAAGCATCCATCTAAGGAGTCTAGGGACAACTGGACAACTGAAACTTCTGAAGAAACGGGATCAGACACCGAAGAAGACAAGTAGCCCAGAAGATCCAGCCTTGCAGACTGCCTCAATAGCTGTTTCCTCAAAACTCTACAACCAGAACAACTCAAAGTGGCTAACTAAGATGGTTCAGCCCCACAGACTGTTCCAACCAGGATGTCAGTAAAGCCCCAAAGTTCAGCCTCTGACTACAAACTTCTTAGGACATTTAAGTAGCTGCACACAAAAGGACTGAACATCAAATGTTACTATTAACTTACCATTTTCCATTCTTATTTGGGCCCCAAACAGGTTTCCTACATCCCAAATCAGCAGGAAGTAATTTTAAGAGAGCGACGTCCCATCCCCAGAAGGTGGGGGGTGTGATTGCTCTCACCTATTCCTTCATCTGCTGCCTTCTTTCCTTTTTCTGCCTCTCTCAGTCTCTGTTTATAGCTCCTCCTCCTCCTCCTCTGTCCAACTGTCTATCATCTATCGCTCCAGACCGTTCACATGCCAAACAAGTGCTTTACCACTAACCTACCTTGCCAAGCTAACTTCCTACTTTTGATAAGGATACTGGTCATATTGGAGTAGAATCCACCCTAATGACCTCATTTAAACTTGATTCCCTCTTTTCAAAATCCCATTTCCAAACAAAGTCACATTCTAAGGGTTAACAATACATGGGGCTGAGATATTGTATAGTAGTTAAGAACACTTGTTTTCCCCGGGTTCGAGTTCCAGAACCCACACAGCATAGCGGCTCACAACAACTCCAGTTCCAGGAGATCCAGTGCCCTGGCCTCCAGAGCACTGCATGAATGTGGTGTACAAAACATCCACACACAAAATAATAAAGGTAAAAGAGATTTAAAAAAAAAGACCACAATACATGAATTTCTGGAAGACACAATGCAATCCATAGCAACACTGAATAACTTAGGTAAACTCAGGACTATATCTGTTCCTTTACCACTGACAAGACTGATGTTTAGAAAAAGGCACATCACATATCCTCAAATATATGTTGAACTAATAAATACACTTGGTTATCATCATCTGGCTATACGGGGAGTATTCAGACAGGCTTTACAGGTGGCGTTGATTTCCCTTCAAAGATACATATCCTCGGCCATGTGAAAATGGGAGATGGTACTGTTAGTAATTCTCAGTCCTCAAGGCAGCCAAGTTAATGTTAACATCTTCTCACAGGAGCACTTTCAACAGCCATCTTTCCAAGGCAGAAACCTGACTGGCACTTTCGTCTGGTCTGTCTCATTTCGGAGTCTGGTGGAGAGGATGTTGAGCAATAGACTGATTTGACAGCAGGGCCGAGGGAAGAGGAAAGCTCTCAGAGTTGGCAGCCCTCGGTTCCTGCCTTGGAAATCCTGTCCTGCCTTTGATTTCTGACGATGCTTGGGTGGAGTGTCACAGGAGCATCTGCGAGCTGCCACCCTTGGGAACACTGCCCAAGCCGACTGGGAAGTTCTTGCTAATGTCTTTGGGACTGGGGGGAAGCCAGTTTTTAGATGTGTCCCATCTGGAAGAACTGCAGCCCCTTACAAATTGAGCGTGGATTAGAGAGAGGCTCAAGTGGGGAATCTTATGTCAGTCCTTTGTATTTCCCCTTAGATTTTTTTTTTCCTGTACACAACGACAGATGGAAGAAATTAATGAGACATGTCATATTCAAGGAGAACGGGAGCCTCAAATGTGGCTGCCGCACTCTCCTGGGCAGAGTGCTCGGTGGCTCAGTGGATGGTTGTATTGTGCTTCCCAGTGTTGGGCACTTGTGGCAGGAGAACCCAAGCCAGGAGGCAAGCCCACTACAGACACCTGTACCCATAGAGCATCCAAATCACATCCCTCAAGTTGTTTTGGAAATGGATGAGTATACCCCAAACCACGTCACGTGTTTATTTTTATGTGTTTAGCTCTGCTACGTTTCAAGTGGGTGAGCTGCTCCGTGTGTGCCCACACAGCCATCTGGGTGAAAACTAGAAAACAGATTTTTGGGCCCCTTGGTTCTTCTGTTTGATTGAAAATTAGCTTCCTCCTTGGACTCTAATTTGCAATGTTTAATGGAACAGAAATGCCAAGGCGCTTATTGACTGTTCATGTGAGAGAGACGCTGTGCCCAATGTCACAGATGAGCTCTTTGCTGATTTATTGGTTCACGTCAGTGAGTTTACATAGATCACAGCTTGTTGGCACTTAAGCTCCAGGGTTTAGACCAAGACCCCAGACTCCAGTGAGTCTGAAAAACCATACACCACCAGGTGAACTGTGTAGCTTGGTGTACCTGGCCACCACTGGGTCGGTCCAAAGTCAGTTCAGCAGGGGACTGACTGCTCAGGACTGAGCGTGTAGACAAGGGATTTGTGTTTTGCCTAAAAGCCTAAGCTCCTGTCAGCTGGAGATTCTTTCCGAGATGAGTCTATATGGCCAGAGCTGCCCTCCATCAGATGGGGCTGAGAGCCAGACAGTGTTTGTGTCACATCTTCCCGGAATACAAAGTGGCCACTGGCTGGCTACCATTTTCCAGGATGTCATCCCTGGAGCTTCTGACATACCCTACTCTGTTTAATGGCTCAAACAGCCTAGACGTCCAGGCCACCCATCGGCAGGTGCATCCCCTGCTTCTCAGCAGGCCTGCTTGGTGGCTGCTGATGGGTCGGAGCATCTCTTCCAAGCTGGACATGCAATTTTGTATGGTCTGTGCTCGCTGGCAGCCCATCCTAGGGATTCTGGGGCATGCGGCTTGGAGTGGAGGGGTCTCTGACTTCTACCAGTTTGGTGCCATATGCCTTACAAGGCCTTTAAGGTTCCAGTGGGATCACAAGTACTTTCATCATGGAATGGATTTTTTTTTAATACATAGAAACACAGAAAGAGCAATAAAATCTTAACAACCAACTCTATCAAAAGCATTTTTTATTCTTTGCCATACAATCTTTGCAGTATGCCTGGTGGCCCAAGACCTCCTTCAGTTCACCGTCTGTCCGTCTGTCCTGCTTCTCTTCTCTCCCCTACCTTTCCTCATCATTCAAATTTGCTTTGTTTCTTGTACATGCATTTTTACATGTTTATCCTACATGTGTAGAGCCCTCAAACCTGCAGTGCTGTTGTGTGTGCTTTATTTTCTTGTTGGATCTGGTGTGGAAGAGGGATCCAGGTATCAGTGCAGCTAAGCTGTGCTCTACCACAGAGAGCTAGTACAGCTAACTGTCCTGACACAGTTCGCTTTTTCATCTCTTTTTGATTTCAGAGATTTCCTCATGTCAGTTCACTTTTTTACTATACTGTTAATTAACTACTGCTCCTTTTTGCCGGTATTATAATGTATCAGTGTGATTTTATTACTTTGTTTATTTTATTCCCTTTTTCTTGCCTTTTACAAAGTGCTGCACTAAGTACCCTACTCTCTATCTTCTAGTGTACAAATGATCATTTTTTTTTCTAGTGATTGGACCTAGAACTACAGGACTCAGTTACTGGATACACTGTTATCACCAAACACCTACAGCTTCTGTGTTGGAGATGACACTCCTCCAGCCTCAGCCGCTCTTGGTGCTATACCATCCCTATTCACCAGCAGCCTGAGGGTAACCTGTTTTTTATTTTCTTTTTTTTTTTTTTAAATCATTTATTTATTTATTTATTATGTATACAGTATTTGCTCTACATATATGCCCGGGCACCAGATCTCAATGTAGATGGTTGTGAGCCACCATGTGGTTGCTGGGAATTGAACTCAGGACCTTTGGAAGAACAGCCAGTGCTCTTAACCTCTGAGCCATCTCTCCAGCCCCTGTTTTTTATTTTCAAATACACTGTATCTTGCCGTTTAACTTTGTGTTTTGGGCTGAGAGGACACGTTTTTATTCAATAAAATACACTTTGATGTTTGTCTTTTCTTTGGTTTTCATGTCGTTTGTTTATTTAAAATCTTATCTGGTGTAAGAGTTCAAGGGCTTACTCCATTTCTCAGAGATTATGCCTCTTAATCCTTCATATCTGCTAAAAGGATGATTCAGTATCCTTATTGCTAAAGAAAGGTGCCACAAATCCAGATCCAAGCACAGTGGCTGCGACCAACCATTGAGGTGATGGATCCAGGGTCAAACACGGTGCAGGTGGATGATCTGTGAGAGGTACAGACACTAAATGTACAAGTAAGTGTCTTTTCCCTTAAGTCTCCTTCCCTTACAACCTTTTGCCATGCTATTGCAAGCACAAAGACTGAAGGGGGAGATGGCAACTACTATGTTTTTCTTCTTTAATACTCTCTATGTTTTGTGCATTACGTTGGATGGATCTCCCACTCTTCAATTGACATGAGAATGACATCAAGATTCCAGCCACCCAACCCGCCCAGATCACTCTGCAGCTGAGAGGTGTCAGACAGCCTGCGAGCCTGCTTCCTTCTCTCCCTGTCCCCTCTCTCTTCTCTTTTCTTATTTTATGTGTGTGCATGTCTTGCCTGCATGTATCTCTGTGTACCATACGCCTACCTGGTGCCCATGGAAACCAAAAGAGGTTGTCTGATCCTCTGGAACTGCGGTTGCACACAGTTGTGAGCTGTCTGTGATGTGGGTGTTGGGAATTAAACCTAGGCTCTCTGGAGGAGCCTTCAGTGATCTTAGTCAAAAAGCCATCTCCCCAGTTCTCCCCCATTCCCTCAATGTTTCCAGCTACTTAATGCTCCTTCTTGTTTGTATTCTTGTGGCACTGGAGATCCAAACCCAGGGCCTTGAGCATGCTACAAAACACTTCTGCCACGGAGCCATATCCCCAGCCCTCCCTAACCACTTTTTGAATATCCTATACTTAAATGTGAACAGTTAGGTAGATAAGAGTCGTTTTCTACAGTTATAAGGATCTAAGAGTATTGGTTTCATGAAGATCACCACTCTTCCTAGACACACTATGGGGAGCATCTAACTTTACCACAGTGACCTAGTTCCACCAGTAGGGACAAATGAAGGGGCTGGTTGTAGAGGTAGTGGAACCCAGAGAAACCCAGAGCTGAGGAACAGGACTGAGAATAGTCAAATGTAGCTCTCAGGAGAAGTGTGCCAACATTCGAGGCAGGAGTGAATGAGTATCTTGACATCTCTCCACTTCTGTTTCCATTTTTTTGTCGTAATTGCCCAAAGGGAACCAGAGGGAAGGGTGCCCTGGAGATGTCATTGGAAGTGAAGGGTAGAAAAACATTCTGCATTGGCGTGACAAGAGGATGGCGGGCTACTTCATCTCCCAGACTCACTCCAGTTTTATTAGTTTTACCCCCAGTGCATGTGACCCTGTTTAAAATATTTCAAAAGTCTCTTTGAAAGATTGAGGAGCCATCCTAAATCCAACTGTCTTCAACTCATGCATCCACTTCAAATTTCTTGAGAATATTTAAGAACTTTTACAGAAAAAGTAACCCTTAGCGATCTAGCTGATCATATTTAAACTTAAAAGAGCCTGGGAAGGCCTGTGGCTACAACTCCATGGTAGCATGTCTGCCTAACGTGTGTGAGACTCTGGGGTTTGATCCCACCGTCATAAGAACACAAACACACAAGAAGGTGGTTGGACGCATTAAGAGAATGGGGGAGGTTGGCTCACATCTCTCTTGGCTGTAGAACAGTCTGAGTGGGCTGGTTATTACAAACTGCTCCCTTAGCAGTCTCTTGGCCTTTCCCCTGGGATTATCACATTTCATGAAGGAGAGCTTTGGGATTCCTGGTTTTAACCAAATTGCATATGGCACTCACTGTCTCTCGTTGGAGCAGAACACCCTTGTTGTGTGTTGTATGGCACCTAGGTCAGAGAACTTGGTCATCTGCCAGGTGTAAGAGAGTGGTTACTCGAGGTATAGAGGGGGACTCATTGTGTCCCACCTGTCACCAACACTCCTTAATTTAGTGCTGTCCTCATTCCCACACTGTGTGCTTGCTCCTGTGTTCTGTCGTGTAGTGTTGGGGAGTTAGTGAGATCTCTAATGGGAGGGAAATCAGGTGCAAGTGTCCTAATATCTAACCAAGATCTTTCCTTCTATGTTCTGGAAAGTTCTCTGTTCTGAGAAGTGAGTTAACGGATCTTCAGTTTTTCTTGATTAGTTGCATTCATTTACCAACTTAGGACTGAGTGTTCCAAGGTGTCTCACTCTCTGCACCTTGTTCAGTTGCGGGTCTCTGTATTAATTCCTATCCACTTCCTGCGGGAGAAAGCTTCTTTGATGTCAGTTGAGGGAGACACTGATTTGAGTCCAGGTCTGGTGAGGCCACCGAGAATGTCAAGTAGAAAGTATTTCTAGGTATAGGTGGCTGACACAAAAGGCATTATTATTTAACATATTTGATGTGTATGAATGCTTGTTTGAATGCATGTCTGTCCACTACGTATGTGCCTGGTGCCTGTGGAGGTAAAAAGAAAATGGCACTGGGTCCCTTGGAACCGAAGTGACGAATGGCTATGAGACACCATGTGGGTGGTGGGACTAGAGCCTGGGTCTTCTGAGAGAGCAGCCGGTGCTCAGCCACTGAACCACTTCTCTAACCTCCTATTTCATTATTTTTAATTGTGTGTGTGTGTGTGTGTGTGTGTAAGAGGGTCTTGTGTGTGAGTATATGCAGGTAAGAGGCAGAAGCATGGGAGTCCCCCTAGAACTAGAGTCACAGCTGGTTGAGAGCTGCACAACATGGGTGCTAGGAATTGAACTTAGGTCTTCTACAAGAATAGTATATGCCCTTAGCAACTGAGCCATCTCTCCAGCCATAAAGCTTCTTTGAAAGAAAGGTGTTTTTTTTTTTAAACTTAATTTCTTCCATCTGTTTCCAACCCAACACCTGCACATGTGTGTATTTTGTAAAAGTGGAGGGGTACATTCAAAATATTAAGACATGTTTATTTTTAAAGTATGTGACCTTGACATACATGCATAAGTACATACAGACACACACATGCACACTGACACACACACAGAGACACACACACAATCACACAAAGACACAGACATACACACACAGACACACACACACACACACACACACATTTTAAAATTTGAAAACACTGAAGAGTAAGCAATGAAAAGTATCTCCTTTCTCCTCTTCTGCAGTGTCCAAGGTGACAGGCTGGTGTTTTGTCAGAGGGAGTCATTATGAAGGTGAGTGAGTACATTCTGTATATTTATTCTGTGTGTGGTGACGTTCTACTCATCTGTCACACACCCAGCCTTCTTCTTAGAGACTGATCCATAACTGCATGCTAGAGCTTCCTCATTCTTATATTTTTGGTTGTGAGCCTAGCCTTTAACGGCTGAGCCATCTCTCCAGCACGAGCTTCCTCATTCTTTTGAGGATGCATATTAGCTTACTTTACAAATGGTGACTTAATCCATTTGTCCCATCTCCCAACAACACTGGACTTTTAGGTAGTTTCCATTTTTTTTTCTTTTACAAACTCTGTGGCAATGAATAATCTTATACCAGCATTATTGAAATTTGTATGAATGTACCTACAGGAGGCTTTTCTAAAAATAGAATTGCTGGAACAGAGGGTTTGTGTTTTTCTAGCTCTGACTGATATGTAAATTTCTGGTTTTCCAGCTTCCTCACCTTCCTAGTCAGGGACCCCTGGGAGAAAAAGCCACAGAGGGGCTTATTTAAAACACAGAACCAATTAAGGAACTAAGGCTGAAGAGCTAAGGAAGTCAAAGGTGGTGACTGGGGGACATAGCCTGGGGCCTTATTAGGCAGAAGAGCTAAGGAAGGTGTTGTGTGACCCTGGGAGCCAGAGTCAGAAGGGAAGCTAGGTCTCCCAGGCCTGTGCATCAGGAGCCAGGACCAGAGAGCAGGGTGGGGCTGCCAGGAGGAAGCTGAAGAGAGCTGATGTGGAAGCTAGCCTGAGGCAGGTAGGGAGGAGGACACTTGACTCCACCCCTTCTATTTTCTGCTATAGCATCCCTGGAAGAGTGGCTGGTCCTTGAAGGTTTGTGTCTTCTCTGCTCTTCACCAGGAACCAGGTTGCCTGCCTTCTGTAGGGTGCTTGGTTTTGGTTTTTAAAAAAATTGTCCCCTCCCTTTATCCAGCATTCTTTTTGTTTCGTTTCTTTGAGACAGGGTTTCTCTGTGTAACAAGCCCTGGAACTCGTTTTTGTAGACCAGGCTGTCCTCGACCGTAGGTCTTCTTGCTGGACTGAAATCCTAAAGTATCTTTGGAGTCTACACAGCTCCATGTTTATCCTCTGGTAAATGTCCCATTCCCGCTCCCTTGCTTCCTCACCTTCCCCAGCCATTGTTCCAAGCTTCAACAAACTCCCTATTACCAGAGGGCTTCCTTCTGTGCCAAGCTTGTGCAGGTTGTTTGGAGGCTTCCTGGTCTCATCCCCGATTAACACACCTGGTGATGCTCCACCCTTACAGCTTGAATGAACAGCAAAACAAAGACAATGCCCCATCTATGAGGTGTATCCTGTGGTCTGAAAATGTCTAAGACCTTTAAATATATCTCACTTGGTAGCTCACCTTTTGAACCCTCTTTATTATGTACTCTCTTCTCCCTTTTCTAAATAACGAATTATTTTTATTTTCAATTATATGTTGTCTGTGTATTGGTTTGTACATATTTGTGCAGGTGCCCACGGAGGCCAGAGGCGTTAGATACCTGGATCTAGAGTTATAAGCTGTTGTGAGGAGCCCAAAGTGGGTACTGGGAATCAAACTCAGATCCTTGAGAGAGCAGTACATTCTCTTAACTGCTGAACCACCTGTCTAGTCCCAGAGTAATTTCCGTGGTAAGCAAACATTTTTTTAATGCAACATTTTAATTTTTCTTCCATATTTGTGCTTTGTAAACTTTTTATTGCCCTTGTTGGTGTTTGCTTTAAGGGATATTAGTGGTTATGTTTCATCTGGCACAATCCACTTCGAAGCAATACTGAATTCTGATAAAACATAACAACCTAAAAACAGCAACCAAAATGTGACACTATTCCAGTATATTCCTACCCTATTTCCTTGTACCACTTCTATAATGATATTAACATAGTAATACACATTGCAATTACTTCCTTGCACAAAAGTAATGTTTTTTTTCATTAAAAAAAATACTGAAGATTAAAAAAAAAAAAAGCCCATTGCTGTGGCTTTTTGGCAACTGGCAGAGATAGGATTATATCTAACCTGCAACTTCTTTCTCCAGGGCTTCAGTCCTCTCCAGACTCTTTCTCATGGTGCTACCAAAGGGCCAATTTAGTTATTTCAGTGAAAAAAATTGCCCAAGTTTGCCATGGCATACACAGAGGGAGCCTGACACACTTCCCTGTTCTCTCCTTCACTCTAGTACCTGAAAAGTCCACAGGAACATGATGTCTGGCCATGATCTTTCTCCTTTCCCATTTGTCTCCTTCCTCTCTCCTACTTACCTAGGGACTCACTGTTTCTGTATCTCTTACCTGTGAACCACACTCAACATCTTGCTGGCCAGGCATGGTGTGGAAGGACGTCAACATCTCCAGTGTGCTTCCTGTCCGAAACGGCTTAGCAGTGTTGGGATGGTGTCTCTCTTTTTAGGGTTCAGTTTGATCTCATTGTAGGGTAGGCAATATGGTCCTCTATTTGGAGAATATTTCCTCACTTGTATAAAATGATGACAAGTTTTAAAAAAGCAGTAAGTCTTGGGGCTAGACAGTGATGGTGTGCTCATTCATTTGATCATATGCTCCCTACATGCTACTGTGCCAGCCTTTGGGGGTCAGGCATATGCCATTCTCAGGGGCCCTTCTGTATGCTTGAGTTTTTACTCTGGCCCTATCATCTATGACTGTGAAGCCCCTTTTCCTCCATGCTCTGGACAAGATCCGATAGTCTCTGATGCTCCAGGGAGTTATCGGCAGTCACTCAGAACTTGCTCCTAGGATGCAGAGGGTTGCCTGTCCTTGTCTAGCTCCTTATCTTTTAATTGGAAACTGAGGCCCTGGTCAACAGTGGATGTTAGCATATTACTCTCTGCTGAATCTGTGGCAGAAGATAACGTAGAGGGTGATAATGACTCGGACTTACACTGCTTTCTGCTGCTATGAGAACATACCACAGACCAGGCCTTTTTTTTCTTTTATTTATTTTAATTGAAAATAGATTTTTTTTTTTTTTTGAGCCGGGCGGTGGTGGAGCACGCCTTTAATCCCAGCACTTGGGAGGCAGAGGCAGGCGGATCTTTGCGAGTTCGAGGCCAGCCTGGTCTACAAAGCGAGTCCAGGACAGCCAGAGCTGTTAAACAGAGAAACCCTGTCTCAAAAAACCAAAAAAAAAAAAAAATAGAAAATAGATTTTTTTCATACAATATATTCTTGTTACACTTCCCCTTCCTTCAACTCTGCCCCACCTCCCTGTCCACTCAAATGCATACATACCCTTTCCTTTTTCATTAGAAAACAAGCAGGCATCTAAAAAATAATAACATAAAATAAAACAAAACAACCTGGGCATGGTGGCACATGCTTTTAATCCCAGCACTCAGGAGGCAGAGGCAGGAGGAGCTCTGTGAGTTTGAGGCCAGCCTGGTCTACAAAGTGAGTCCAGTACACCCAGGGCTTGTTACACAGACAAACCCTGTCTCAAAAAAACCAAAAACCAAACCAAACCAAAAAAACCCCAAACAAACCAAAATAGGACAAAACAAACAAACAAACAGGTTGCTGGGGGAGGGGGCAAAGAAAAAGCAAAAGAAACACATACAGATCCAGAGACACACACATTTGCACACACAGAAATACCATGAAAACAAAAAATCAGAAACCATAATATATAAGCAAAAGACCTATAAAGGTTAAAAAAAAAATGGTGAGACAAAACATTATTGTGATGGGGCAAAACAGTGCAGAGGTTCCTCCATCTTCTATTCTTGCTGAGGTCATTTCAGGTTTAACTAAAATTTGATCTCTTTGGTGGAGAATCCCATGGAAAATTACCCAACTTAGCTTCTGTGAAATTGTTTGCTTCCATGAAGCCCCCACCCCACCCTCACCCCCAAAGCTGCAGAGCTAGGTGCCAGGACATGGTTTCTGCCTTCAAAGATCCTGTGTTTTGGACACTCAGGAGCTTCATCTAGGTCCCCAAATACCTGGGTGTCGTGCCAGCTGGTTGGAGTAAAGACTTTGAATTGGTTTTAAACTGTCTGAGCAGTCATCTCTGGTGAGCTACCCATAACATGATGAGACAAGACATTTCCAAAAATATAAACAACAGAAGCTTGTTTAACTTACTAGTTTGGAGACTCAAAAAGAGTACTTGTTAGTTCCAAGGCAAAGGACTGCCACGCATCCCAACAATGGTAGAAGGATGAGGAGGCACTCGGAAGATGGAAAGGGAGGGGCCAGAAGCTTCATCCCTTTCCTCAGGAGCCCACTTCTGTGACAGCTGACCCAGTCTCAATATAACGTCACCAATCTACTCCTGAAGCCAGAAACCTCACAGGCTATTGGTCTCAAGGTCCCACTTTTAATACATTTATAATGGCAAGTGCATCTCAGCATGAGTTTTGGAGGGGACGTTCCAACTTGTCCTGACTGCTTGGGTTCACCAGATAGTAGAATACAAAGCTGAGTACAGCAGTATGTGCTTGTGATCCCAGCACTCCCGAAGCAGAGACCGGGAAGACCATGAGTACAGTCAGTATACCACAGTGGATGTAAACACCTCTGGAAAGGCGTGCAGCATTAAGTTACATTCAGGGAATGGATGTCAAGACATTGTAGAATAGAAATGTTACTAATGTTCTCTGTGTTCCTCGGTGGGCCAGTCCTGGGACCTAATAATGGCCTTTCCTAGGCCAGGAACCAAGCTGGTTTAAACTCGGAAGGGAAAAGCAGGCAACATGATGCTCTGCCTTCCTCCTTGGCGGTCATTTCATTGGTGCTCAGAGCAGGACACAAAACAAAGCCCTGAAGATCTTGGTGCAAAGACTTGTGACCTGTTTTGGTCTGTTGTGCTTCGGTGGAGAGGGAAAGATCACAGTGGCAACGTGAAGGTACAGGTTGCTGCATGTCAGCAGATGTGGCATAACAGGAATCATTTAAAAGTGTTCAATCAAGTGTAACCTTGGCACGGAACTTACCAACATGGATTTCACTCATGTATAACAAATGTGATATTCAGGTGAGGTTTTAGGCAGTCTTTAATTTTTTTTTTCTCTGCTGGACACACACCTTTAATCCCAGCACTTGGTAGGTAGAGGCAGGTGGATCTCTGAGTTCAAGGCTAGCCTGGTCTACAGAGTGAGTTCCAGAACAGCCAGGGCCACACAGAGAAACTCTTCCTTGAAAAACAAAACAGCTGGGCATGGTGGCAGAGACCTTCAGTCCCAGGTAGAGGCAGGTAGATTTCTATGAGTTCGAGGCCAGCCTGGTCTACAAAGCAAGTCCAGGACAGCCAGGACTTGTTACACAGAGAAACCCTGTCTCAAAGAAAAAAAAAAAAAAAAAAAAAGAATAAAACCAAGAAAGGAAGGAAGGAAGGAAGGAAGAAAGGAAGAAAGGAGGAAAGGAAGGAAGAAAAGAAAAAGCAAACAAAAATGTTCCCCTCAGAACTTCCCTCACTTTATTTATTTATTTATTATTATTATTTTTAAGATATAATTTTTCTATACTTTGGAGAATTTCCTATATGTATACAATGAAATATAATCATACCCCATACCCCTCTTCATTTCCCTCCTCCAACTCTCCCCATATCCTCCTAACACATACCCCTCCCAATTTCATGTTGTCCCTTTTTTTGATAATAGATTAAGTCCAGTTAGTGTGACCATTAAGTGCACGGGTGCTGGGGTCATCCATTGAATCATGTGCCCACACACATACAACACACATTCACATACGAGAAAGGAAAAGAAACATGTAAAGTAGATGTTCAAGCAGAATATTTACCGGTAATAGGTCATAAAAATTTATTCAACAAGTCTTTAGTATGCACATAATTATGCCACTTGATAAAGTGGAAAGCAAACTGCATGCTAATGAAATGAATATGTTTGTTATTTTACATGAGTACTTGATACTGCAACATATAGAGTATCTCCAACATTTTTCAGAGTTGATCTATATTTTGATTTTCTACTCAACAATGCTGAGAATACTACTTTGCACAAATATGCAATTCAAAACCTGCAGGAGTCTGTTTAGGGACATTTCAGGAATGGTTGGAAAATTTTGTTCTAATCTCAGGACAAAAATTCACTGAAGTATTTTTTTTTTTTTTTTTTTTTTTTTTTTTGGTTTTTCGAGACAGGGTTTCTCTGTATAACAGCTCTGGCTGTCCTAGACTCACTTTGTAGACCAGGTTGGCCTAGAACTCACAGAGATCCGCCTACCTCTGCCTCCCAATTGCTGGGATTAAAGGCGTGCACCACCAACGCCCGGCTACACTGAAGTATTTTTTATGAAACTTAAGTCAGCAACCCAAACAACATTTTAAAAAATCCAATGTTCTAACATAATACAACCCAAAGATAGAGTAATTTGATAGTAACATGCCAAGGGAATGATAGGAGGTATTAGAAGTCTTTGTTTTCCATATTTAGCCATTATGTTTATATAAGGGCAAAAAAAAGAAAAAAATCCTTTTATGTATAATAAAAACATTGCAACCAAGATGTTTTGGGAAGGTTTTGCTGGTGTTGTTTGGGGTAAGGGATGTGCAATGCAAAACGTGTCTGCTGTGGTCAGAAGCAAAGCTGAACCAAAGTCGTTTTAAACAGCACTGACGCCCAGCATAAGTACCCCAGATTAACACATGTAAGTTCTGAGTTAATTTTTGATTGTTATGATTTCAAAAAGGCTTTCTTTGTGGCCCCGATTTTCAGGAATCCTTCCCCCACATTCAGTGTGTGTCATGACCCACCATTTAAGGAGCCTGTGTTGGATTTTCCTGGGATTTAAGTCCGCGCCCTGGTAGAATAGGTAAATTGAACTTGTCTGGGGCGAGAAGGAAATAACTTAGGTTTTGGAACTCTTTGGCTAATGAGGGAGGCTTATGCAATCGACCCTGGAGTGCCCTTTGGGTCAGATTTCCTTATCTGTCCGTGATAGCTGATTAGTTTTCATGTGAGAAGTCACTGAGATAAAGATGAATAACATGGAAGGGATTCTTATCAGAGGCCGGTGGGGTTGACTTGTGATTTGAAAAGGAGTTGAGTCTGTGTCCTACTGTGAAGTGAGTGTGTGACCGCAGGTGGCTGGCTCCATTGCTGAACTCTAACCCTAACTCAACTTCACTCCTACTGAATATAAAGGTCCAGTTTATACAAAGGCTGGCTCTCACTGAAAGTCATGTCCACGCAATTATCACAGCGTTGTTTTTAACTCAAAGTCATTTTAAAACTACCACCCACTGAAGTTGGGTGAATAAGATATAGATAGCTATTGATGAGCATGTTTAGGGTGGTGTTTGGTGACATGGGAAAACACTTAGAGACAACACTGAGCAGAAAAAAAAAATCATTAAGCAAGCGACAATGGTATACCTTCAAATTAAATATTACGTTAACATCCTGACAGAAACTTGTCCTGGTGTGCTAGAATTCTCAGAGGAGAGCTATTGGTCTTGCTTCATCGGGGCCAGTTAGTCCCTGCATCAGAAACATTCCCTACACGAACACTAGACGTCACGTGTTAATGTGTCTCTTTTCTCCTGCCCACTAGGGAGTTGGTATCTATGCGATACACTGTAAACCCTTTTCTCTTCTGGGGCTATTGCGAAGTTCTAGAAAAGGGAAGTTTTCTAAGCAGTCTGTCATGGTGAAGGTCAAATTCTTCAAAATAGAGCTTCGAAGATTAAGGGTGTTCCAGAGGGTCCCAGTGTTTGAGGGGGCATGTCTTGGTGACTTGAAAATGAACAGGCAGATTCATTAAATGTTAATAGATTATTCTCCTCACCACCCTGGAAATTAAAATAACATTTACATATATAGTGTATGTATGTAGGCACATGCATATTGATACAGTTACTTAACAGCCAGGAGCTGAATGTCTTTTACGTGCCTGAACCAGGGCTGAACATGGCCTCCCTGATGGGTTACACACAGGAAAAGGCCTGAGAACAAATACATCCAGTATCCACAGCTGGCATTCCTGGCTGTCTGGTGGCTTACTTTTTTTTCTTTTTCCCTCTATGTATTTCTGTATCTTTCTGATTTTGCACTAAAAGTCAACACTTTACAGAGAAAGAAAAAGATGACTTTTTTATTTTCAGTGAGTACAGTTGAAAACTTAGCCCCTGAACAGAAGTTAGTAAGACATACTGGAAGGCTCTGCCTGGGGACCAGCCAGCTGACTTAACCCACAGTATGACACGAATGGGTGACCTCCCCCTACAAATCCCACTTCTTCTCTGACACGAGCTTAGTTAGGCTCAGGTGGCACCCATGGTCCATCAGCTGTAATGTTCTGAGGTTCTCACAGCAGTTGCAGATTTATACAGTGACAGGAATTTAAAAAAAAAAAAAAAGCAAATTCACAGTGTGGCCCACTCTTACCTTGTTCCTAATTCAGGATTTGACTGTGGCCTCACCTCATGAATGTTATCTTTAGTTCATGTCCTTATCACTTAAAATTTGATTTTTAAAAATTCATTTCTTATCTTGAGCCTTCTAGATGCCTCCTCTTCACCCTTTGATCCTTTCTTTTACCCTTGGCAGACCTTAGGAGGAAGTGATATGAGATCTTCTCCTTGTCAACCACTCAGTTGCCTAAATCAGTTTTTCCTCATTTATTTAGCACCTTCCTCTACTAGTCCCCAGGTCGGATGCAGTGTAGGGTGAAAAGAAAAAGGGACATTTTTTTTGTCTTGAATGGCTTGTGATTTATGGAGAGTGGCCGTGGAAGCTTAAGAACCCCACGTGGAATGATATCACAGACCACGGTACCCTAGAGTGGTGTTCGGTTGGCATGTGCTATGGTATTCACAAATGGGAGGTGACAGCATTGTGGAAGACCTCAGGAGAGGGCTTTCAGGGTAAGCAAGATTTAAATAAGCTTGTGGAGGGGGGGTTGCATTTCTAGCCGGAAAAATAGAGTTGGAGGAAAAGATTGTTTGTGTTAAAATTGCCAGATTGCCAGATACAGAAGATGATAAATAAACAAATAAATAAACACATAAATAAATACATAAACAAATAAAATAAATGTGACGTCCAGGTAAATTTCAATCTCTGTCTCTCTCTCTCTCTTTTCCTTTTCCTCTCCCTGACCCTCCTTCTCTCCCTCAGAGACAGGATCTCAATATTTGTCTAGCTAAATACTTTTTAGCATGAGTATAGAATATGCGATATTTAGTGCATGTTTGTAGTAAAGGTTATGAATTGTTTACCTGGAAAGCAGGCAGCCCCGAGTAGCTTTCATTTGTAGCTGGCAACCCTGTTTAGAGTGGCTTGTGGGATTATGTTACCATCCAGGAAACTCACGTTTCCAAGGCAGACAACTGAAATTGTTATGTCACTGTCTGGAGGGGTGACTCAGTGGTGAAGATGATGTAGTGGTCTTGCAGAGGACATTGTTAGGTCTGGTGTGGTGGCACTTTAATCCAGCACTCAGGAGGCAAAGACAAGAGGATCTCTGTGAGTTCAAGTCCAGCCTGAAAAGGATACACACAGAAACCCTGACTGGAAAAACAAAACAAAACAAAAAAAGGCATTATTTCTTCACTTCTTAGATGTTTAGAGGACAGCATGGACTCTGGTATTTGAGTCTTCCTCAGATCATTACCGTACCTCTTACAAAATGAAGCTCTTCCTATTGACCTATGTGTGTTTTGAGGTATCAGGATGAGAAAATTCAGTGTTGTCGAAGCAAAGTGGCCAAGACCCCACCTGTCATTCTTTATATAAAGCCGACCCTCCATTCAAAACTCACAGCTCACAGGCTTCATTGCCAAGCCCAAGGGTTTGGTCTCTGCCCTTACAGTAGATGGGGCCATTCTCTTCTCTTCTCTTTGCATTTTACATGGAGTGGTGATATTCCTTTCCTCTCATGTGAATATCTCACCCATGTCAACTCCTTTGCAAATGCTACTGACCCTGTAACTCCTGAATAGTTACTAGAGGGAAATGGAGCTGATCAAATCCTCCATTTTGCTTTCTCCAGGACCCACCACACCAGAAGAAGAAAAGAAAACCAGCTCAGACCAAGAGAAGGTCCTTGGTGGCAGATTGGAAACAGCCCCAGTCTCCTTTTGTGAGGTTATGCATCTTCCAAGTGAGAGGGGAGTTTTATCTTTCTTCACCATATACGCTGTAGGTGAGGGATCACACCCGTCCTCTGAAGAATCAATGCGTGCTGGCACAACATCAGTTTTATGCAATGAGCTCAAAGGTTTTAGAAATGTGTGCCTTGCCATTTACACTTGCTTATACAAAATAAATCCCCTTTGTTCAAGGGTGTTGAGAAGACACAATCAATTTGCCTCCATTTAGCTGTTCACTCAAACTCTTGACTTTTGTACCAATCATTCCTGACCCCTGGTTGACCTCTGTGATTGAATGGGACCACTAATGCCACTGAAGGGTGGCCAGTGACACAGACCGGGATACTCAGCAGAACAGCTACTTGGATGTGAGTCTGTCCCAGTTGGGCTCTGGATGTAAGTGCATTGTCTGTATATTGCTTGCTCTGGGACAAAGTTGCTTAATATAGACCCACAGGCCCGCCCCCACTGCAGCCCTTTCTGGATCATAAGCTCTTAAAGGCCTGTGGGATTCTAACCCGTTTCATTATGTATCCATCCTTGGATGCGTTAGCGCTGATGTGGGCTTCAGTTTCTCTCGTCAGGAGTAAGTATATTTTTCCTACTTTGTTCTGATGCAGGTATAAAAAGCAGCTTCTTGTAGCCAAATGTAAAGCTTCATCAGATACCATTTAGTCTGTGTGATTTAATTCTGGGGAAGAAAGTGAGTGTGACTAGACAGAATCCAAGTGATTCTTTTTTTTTTTTAAATATTTATTTATTTATTTATTATGTATACAGTATTCTGTCTGCATGTATGCCTGCAGTCCAGAAGAGGGCACCAGATCTGATTATAAATGGTTGTGAGCCACCATGTGGTTGCTGGGAATTGAACTCAGGACCTTTGGAAGAGCAGACAGTGCTCTTAACTGCTGAGCCACCTCTCCAGCCCCCCAAGTGATTCTTTAGAAGAGAAAGCTACGATCTCAATCTCTTTAGATCCTTATGGGCTGGAGAGGTGGCTCAGAGGTTAAAAACACTGGCTGTTCTTCCCAAGGTCCTGAGTTCAATTCCCAGCAACCACATGGTGGCTCACAGCCATCTACATTGAGATCTGCCCGGGCATATATGTAGAGCAAATACTGTATACATAATAAATAAACAAAAAAATTAAAAAAAAAAGTCCCCCCTTCCCAGCTAGACTCAACCTTTAACCTGCCTGATGCCTGGGCCCAGCACACGCAAGTAGGAGATAGGGCAGCTGCCTGGGGGGGACACAGGCCCTGGCTTTTAGGTCAGGCCTGTGATTTGGCAGGGTAGAACCTGGTTTGGCAAAGGCCATGTGTTTCTTCTGTCTGTATGGAAGCCAAGGAGAAGAATTAAGGAACATAAATTCTGAAAGATTAGATTGGATTAGAACAAGGCAGCTGTTGTTTTTGCCAGGGTTTAAAGGGCACTGCAAAGGCCGCTGGACCCATTTTTGTTTTATTTAGGGATTTCCCCCTTTCTCATTTAAACACTGTTGCTCTTGTCTTTCCTCTGTCGAGACACACACACACACACACACACACACACACACACACACACACACAGTAAGGGAATGTCTAGACTTGGAAAAGGATGGACAGGCATTGTGCACTGGAGAGATGGTCGCCAGAGCTCACTAAACTCCTAAGCTGGAGAGCCGGTGAGTTGTCAAACAAGCCCTCCACTCTAAGTGTTCCCCGGGTCTCACAAGTGGACAGTCAGGACATTTCTAGAAAAATGGCGAATGGCTTTTTAGCACCTCCTTTTCCTTTCCTTTTGAAATACTCATAGACTTGAACTTAGGTTGACTAAATACACAGGGAAGTTGAGCTTCCCAAGTCTGAATGTCTGAGATCTGAGTTCTCCTGAGGTTAAAAACCTTCGGCTATCAATATGATGCCATGAGTAGAAAATTCTAAATCTCAGCTCCTGTCATGAAGACTCACAATCAAAACAGAGAGGCACTGTAAATAACTGTACAACCCTATCACCAAGCTCTGTATGGACAGTACATATGAAATTGAGTGAACTTCTTGATTACACTTAGGTCCTGATGCCACCATATCTCCTTATGAATATGCTAATATTTCAGAATCTGGAAAAATCTGAAATCTAAAGCACTTTTGTGCTTATAATTCTTAGAATTCTGAGGGATGCTTCACCCATACTGACTTTTCTGACTCTGACCCTTGAATGTTACTGAAATGGTCACTCTCTTGTCTTTCTTCTTTTTAAATTTTCCTGTCTCCCCTGCATTGGTCTCTCCAAGTGTGGTTGCTTTCATCTGGTTCCCAGAATCCTGGGACCCCGCTTCTTTTTCTGCATCATGCTAAGTCTCTCTGAGGATGCCCAATGGAAGTGTCCAGTTTGGAAGAGGGGCCGGGAACTGAAGCTTCCAGAAGAAGCGGTTGGCACAGAGCCTGTGTCTCTCAATGGCTGCGTAAAGAAAGTGTTTTAGGATTTACCTTTATAGAAAGGCGGCTGAGGCCAGGCAGTCTGTATAAGGATGGTGAGCGACTTCCCTTCATCCGGAGAATAGTCTCAGGATGCCTTGTTGTGCTACCTTCTCTAAGGTCTCCCCTGCCTGTTTCAGCTAGCCATCTCTCCCACTGCCGGACAACTGCGGAAGCTGCCAGTGGCCCAAAGCAGGTGGATTTGCAGCCAAAGTTCTTTCACCTCAGAAAAAGGAGGCAGGAGATGACACAACAAAGTCAGTAGCATGAGAGAGTTCTCCAGCAGATGTGTTGGACAGTCAAAGCATCCGGCTGGTATGAAGTCTACTTAAAGAGGGCATCACTCTAGCCAAGTCAGTAGGGGCCACGGGCCCCGCGGGGCTCAGACTATGGACAAAATGAGCGTGTGGGCAGAGGGTCAAAGGCACCAGCAGCATTTCAGGCTGCAGTCAGCAGGAGCCTGCTTGTCTTCCTGTTTATCCTTTCAGCGGGAGAGCAGGAGAGGAAGGAAGAACGAACTCGACAGGAAAATCCCTGTGGTTCTCTTCCAAGGAGGCGCCAGAGCACCTGTTCTGCTGTAAATGGAGGAGTAAATTCCCTTTGTGAAATTACTCTGTGAGAGGTATATGAGATTAAGGAACTAATTATACTCCAAAGGCCTTGCAGCTTGGGGCTGTGCGGGAGGGGCTCCCAGAAAGCCAGTGGAGCAGGTTAGGGAGGGAGGGGAGAGAGAAAGAAAGGGGAAGGGGAAGGCGAAGAGGAGGAGGAAGGGAGGACCGGAAGATGACAGGGAGTTGAGAGGGTGAGGAGAGGAGCCTGTGGGCCAAGCGCATTTGTTGGAAGTTGGGGAACTATACATATCATAAGCCTTGAGGGACCTTCACTGTTGCTTCTGAACAGTCAGGAGAAAGCAGAAAGGGAAACTTGTGGCCAGGACAGAAAGCCATGATCACACTGGGGCCCCGGGTGTGCTGGAAGTGTGAGGTATTCGCAGCCTATTTGTGGGGCCGTTGAGGCGTCAGGAAAACAGGAACTTTCAGAACTAACAAGAGCCTGTGTATTCTTCCCTAGTGAATATAGGGTAGAATTCTTCTGGCTTCACCTGGGGGGCTTGCTTTAAACCCCCTGGCGGGCGGTTACGGTAGGAGGTGAGCGCTGGTCTGTGGGCGAGGGAAGGCTGAAATGCCGGCCAAGAAGCTGCCCTCCTCCCGGAGACGTGCAGTTACCACGAAAATGCAGAGCCGCATAGCAGTTTTCAAATACTGCAACCGAGTCAGCTCACTACCAGAACTGAAGGTCCATCAAATCTTTCTCCATGTGGTTTTAGAGCAATCTTCAACTTGGAGAGAAATTTGGGTGACGGGAGGTTGGACACGGGGTGGGGGGTGGGGAGTGTCTTTCTTCCCTGAACTGAACTTTCTGTTTGTTTGTGGTGATGGGGATTGAACCAGGCACCTATCACATGGCATCACACTAAAAACACACTGACCCGCTGCACTCCCACCTCCCACCCCCCAGCCCTGTATTGAGCTCTAGCCCAATGGGATTCGCCCCTGGCCACTCTGGGAAAGTTATTGCCTTCTGGGAAAGATCGACCCTGCCTTAGACTCAAAAACAATTTTTGTTTCTCTTTTTCTCTGTTAAGTCCCTGGGTACTTTTGTGAATTTAAAGTACTTCTAATTCCCTACTAGTCTGCATTAAAGCTTAAATTGTATGGCTGTGCTCTGGGAAGCCAGTGCAGGCCTGGATAAAGGGTTACTATGGAGATATAGTTGAAACAGCACCCAGGGATAGGCTCCCAGGGGGGACTGATTTTACTGTTTCGTCTGAGGAAGTGACCTGAACAGCCACAGCAGTTGCACCGCAAGCAGTCTGCTTAGAGGCCAGGTACCTGCTACTCAGCCTTCAGGAACACTACAGGGCTATCCTGGCAGACAGCTGGCTGAAGGCTCACTGTTTTGTGTGTATGTAATATGTGGGGGCATGCATTTGACAGGGTAGGCATGTGCTGGTCTGAGGACAGCTTGATCCATTCTTTCCTCCCACTCTGTGGGCCAGAGGGATCAGACCCCAGTCATCAGGGTTGGTGACCAGAGGGATCAGACCCCAGTCATCAGGGTTGGTGACATGTGCCTTTACCTGCTAAGTCATCTCAGCATTGTCCCTTCAGATAATTTTCAATTTGGCTCAAATGGCAGAATTTTAAACAACATGCTAGTGGTGAATACATAAGACCAGCTCATCCCTCACTTCTCAGTGTAAGATATCGTTACATAGGAAGGCCACTGGAAAACATTTGAGCACAGCAAATAAAGAGAATATTCTGTTTCCTTACCCTAGGAAAAGGACAGTGAACTGTAACACAGTGGCTTTTATTTATTTTTGTACTTAATTATACACTCTAATTTATTTTATTGTTCTTAATACCTCTACATCCCATCCACCCCTCATTCCTCCCAAGCCCCCAACACTATGCAGGCGAGAAAGAAGGTTAAAGGTGAAAGGGAGCATAGTTCTCTTTAGGCTACTTCCTGCTGATTAGGGTCGTTGGGTTCTTTGGGGGCAAGCTCTAGCTTTTTCCCCCTTTCTCAAGTCCTCTGAGTTAAACTTGCTCAGCTGGTTAAGCCACGCCCCTGCTAGCTCATGAGACTGTTAATGCTTTACACCTGTGTCTTCAGCATCCTCACACCTGGGATTAAACAACAACATTCTCACAACTGGTTATTTTAATAAGCTCCTATTACAGTGAACATTCAAGTTCCTTCAGTGACGTCTTCTGTCATTTTTGCAGGGCCGGGGTTTGAACTCGGGGTTCCCACAGTGTTTTTTGTTTTTTTTTTTTTTTTTGGTTTTTCGAGACAGGGTTTCTCTGAATATCTCTGGCTGTCCTGGACTCACTTTGTAGACCAGGCTGGCCTCGAACTCACAAAGATCCGCCTGCCTCTGCCTCCCAAGTGCTGGGATTAAAGGCGTGCGCCAA
>CAJQZJ010032150.1:4967493-4999453 GCA_907164525.1 Lophiomys imhausi | reverse complement strand
TTTTTTGGTTTTTTGGTTTTTCGAGACAGGGTTTCTCTGTTTAACAGACCAGGCTGGCCTCGAACTTGCAAAGATCCGCCTGCCTCTGCCTCCCAAGTGCTGGGATTAAAGGCGTGTGCCACCACCGCCCGGCTTTTTTTTTCTTCTGAAACAGAGTCTCATGTAGTTCAGGCTGGCTTCAATTTGCCTTGGCTGAGGATGTCTTCAAGTTTTGCCTCTGTCTCCTGAGTGCTGTGGTTGTAGGTGTGCATAACCATGCCCAGCTTGTGTAATGCTGGGACCAAGCCTTGCACTTAGTGCATGGCAGACCCTCTACCACTAGAGCTGCATCCCCAGCTGTAGGAGGGAAAACAAACATTTTTACCTCAGACGTAACTTTTCTTCTAAGATAATCATGTTTCAAGATTGCAGCATCAGTGTTCTGACTCCTGAGGATGTCTGGGTTTGTACTGAGATAGTTCACCGAATTAGTCTCTTCTTCTGCCTTGTCTCAACTTGTTTTCTTTACCTGCTACTATTTTATATATATATTCATTCTTCATTTTTTCAGGCTGACTGGAGTTCAGCCCAACTTCAGATGGATGGTTTGAATTCTGCACTATAGTTATTCATTTATTTTAGTTTTGATGGGTGTGTGCAACAGTGTAGGGATCAGTTGTCATCAGCTTGCGAACATTGATTCTGTATATGGCTACCCAATTCTATATCCAGTGACCTCAGATGGGTGCATTGGTCTTGGCCACATTGAAAACTGCAGAAATTGACAATTGCTTCAGACCAGTGCATTAAGGAAGAAGTGATCGGGGGAAAAAGAATTGTATATATTACCAGAATGCTGCTGGGCCTTGGGCTCGATGCCCTTACCTAGGGAATTTTCCAGAAGCGGTTATACCATTTGAGAAGAAACCCACAGAGGTGACGGAATTAAATTGCTGACCACTGGCTGATTCGATACCTTCACTTGGATGGTCATGGGCAACCAAGGCAATAAGGCCAATACAGTCCCAGTGACAGTCTCCCTCTGCTTCAGACAGTGGCATGGAAGTCACCTGGAACCACCTTGTTCTCAATCTCTCCCATCCTCTCTGATGTCTAATCAAACCAGCCCTTGAGCCCTGACTTACTTTATATATAGGTCCATACCAGCATTTCACCCTTATCTCGCCCTGTTGGCCATGACCAGGTCCTAACCTGCTAATAAATCCTGCTGGATATACTCTCCTCCAGTCCGTTCCTGACCAGAATGATCTTTCTAGATGCAAATCTTTTCTTATCACTGCCGGCACTGAGCCTTTCACTGTACCATCTCACAAAGCTACTTCTATCACGTGAGGCCTGCACATTGACCTCACAGACAACCCTTGGAGCTTTCCACTCCATCATCCTACAGTTCAGACCCGCTGAGCTCAGCTTACAATGCCCAGAATGGACTAGAGTCCTTCCAGTATCCATACTCTTTCCAGGGTGCCCTTATATGCAGCAAAACATCAGGATGATTCTTACTTGCCTCTGAATCTGAGCTCACTGGCCTCTAATCTCTCCTTAGACAGCAGCCTGGGCAGCTCTGTACTGAGACTAGCACATAAAGTCAGTGCTGCCTAAGAATGCACTGTGCAATGGGGCTTGAGACTTTTATCGTTGGAGTGTGTACAAACTTAAATGCTTACAGTTTGATTTTGATCGCTGGATTGGATGCTCTCGTATGCCTCAAATTATGTATCTCAGACTGTTGTTTTACTTTGAAGCATGGTTCTGTGTAAACCCAGGTTGGCCTCAAAATCCTCTTGCCTATGCATTCTGAGTGCTGGGATTCGAGATGTGAGTCACCTAGTTAGCTCACACTGTTAGAGCGGCACAGCAGAAGGGCATCAAAAGTCCTTTGGAATTGACTCTGAGGAGTTCAGACTAAGTAGCAGGTAGATGCTGTGGTACCTTTTGGAGATTGCTGGCATTGAGACACTGTCTTGAGTTCCCATAAACGAAGACCACATGGGCCATATATAGGTCAGGGCTTTGTAACACTGTATAGTTATGGACAAGGCTTTCATGCTCCTCCAAGGGTTTGTACAATCAGGCTTAAAACTCAGAGATGGGCCAGGGATGTATGTGGCTTTGTTGTTGGGTATGTGTTTAGTGCTCATGAGGCTCTAGGTCCCATCCCCAGCACTACAAAATCAAAAGGAAACCCAGGGCTTTTCCAAGATTAGTGATAGGGATGTTGAGTGGGACAGATACAAGATACATTTGGGATATTACTTTTACAGTTAGAAATGGTAACATTTGAGACCTGATTTGTTTTAAAAGATCAAGCCTGGATTAAAGTGAGAGTGGATTTTGCGTAGCCAGAGTGCAGAAACAACTCAGTACTTCCCACAACAGTGGCCAGAGAGAGGTAGGACTGGATTAAGGTAGGATTGCTAGACCCAGCTGCTTTGCTTTCCTCTCCAATGCCGCTCGCCATCTGCCACCTAAGCAACGCCCACACTCTAGTGGTTAAAACAATTTCCAATTGCGATCCCCTAAAATAAAGCTTAATATATTCACATCTGGTGGTTTTCCTGCCCTAAGTTTATGCTTAGCGTTGGCCTTCGTTTTAGCAAACTGTTCTGTGATTGCTTTGTGTTGCTTTGGAAGTGTTTCTGGATGGGGATTTGTGGCTCTGCTTGATTGTATTGTGATTGCATTTGGGAGTGACAGAGCGGAGAGGAAATCTGAAGTCTGTTTTTATCTTGTGTCTGTGTGGGTATCAGCCCTGGCTGCGGATCAGGAATCAGCTGAACAAGTTTTTGAAGTGAAGGTTTCTGAGCCCTGCCCCAGACCTACGAAACAGAAGACTCAAGAAGGGAGTAAGGCATTTAGTTGAGGGACCACCCCACGAGGTCAGTACACTGGCCTGGGCTGCCTGTGGACAGGGATGTTTGGCAAGCTGAGCAAGGAAGATCTTTGCAGCCTAGGGGTTTAAGGTTAGTATGGGCAGCATGTAGATGGGCCATACATTCCAGTGTGCAATCGGGACTGCCAAGTACGATTATCTGTTACAAGTCCCATCAGAAACCATCAGCACAATAGCTGGTGAAAAAGTCCTTCCCTTTGGGCTGGCCACTGAGGATTTTATTCTGAGTATTTCGAATGTTGAAACACCTGCATTTTCTATCATGGACAAATGGCTCAATGATACTAGTGTTTAAAAGGACCATGGAGGGGTTTGGTAGAGTGCTTACCCAGCATGCATGAAGCTCCTCAGTCAACTCCAGCTCCATAAATCCCAGCACTGAGAAAGAGAGTGGAGGCTAGATCAGACTTCCCAGGTGACGGTTTGCTACATATTGAGTTGGAGGCCAGTTTGGAATACCTGAGACTTGTCTCAAATTTCAAAACAAACAGATCAATAAATAAGCAATAGCAAAGAAATAAGATAAATTAAAGCATAACCCAGCAAACTCTTTAAACCCACACTCCTATCCCCATTGATGTCTAGTGGTGGGACCCAGTGTCTTCCTCCAGAAGTCTGTGAGTTCAGAGCCCCGGCTTCTCTGGCTCTCTCTTTTCTTCAAGAGTGGTAGAGCAGGAGCTTTGGAATCAGGCTCTACACGGTTTCTTGGTTGTAAAGGCCGTGTTTCCACAGCTGTAAAATGGACGTGTAATTTTTTTCCGGAGTGTCATCTTTGGAACTTTAAATCATGCCTACCACGTCGCCGTTGCTAAGTTTTGATAAAGATGTTCTCTCCTTCTTGAGCATAGGGAAGACCATAGAATTTCCGTGTAGGTGAATGCTTCAGAGCCAGTAAATGTCTTACCTCCATCAGTTCTGTTTTGAGGTATTATTTGCTCATTCTCCCTAACCTCTGTCTTTCTTTTTTTTGCCCAATTTTCCCATTTGACATCTCCCCTGAGCCTTTGAAGTTGGGACCACGATAGCTTTCTGGACAGTCCCAAATGCTGGAATCTTTTCAAGCAAATAGTATAAAAATAGCTTTAGGTTAACCAAAACAAGCTTCTGTGAAAAACTGTATTCTTCTACCCCTGCATGCAAAGACATCACTAGCCCACCCTCCCCCTGCTCTTTGATGCTTGCCTCCCTTACCTATGTGCTTCAGCAGGGAATATCATCAGCTCTCTCTCCATCTGGACTTGCCTCTGCTCCCCAGCTTATTTTAGTTGCTCTTCTGAACCCAGGGCTTTCTCCGGCACATCTGTAAAAACAGAGCTTCCTCTTTCAAACACTCACAAGAGCGGTGTTACACACCTGGGGCAGCTAAGAGAACTGGGAGGACTGAGAGTCTCGGGTAGACCTGTTCTTTTTCCTTGACAGGCAATAGCTTCCTTTTCAGAAGAAGGAAAAGTCTCCACTGACAGCACATTCCCTTTCCTGTTGAGTTTACATTCATGAATTATAACGTTAGGCCATTTCTTTCCATTTTATTCAGGAAAAGCTGCTCCCTGATACTGATCAAATATCTCAGCAGCCTACAATGCTTTGCCTAATACAACACAGCAGTTTTGACAGATGGCAGTTTTAGTTGATGAGAGGAGTTGACCAGATGGGGGTGCGTAGGAGGGGAAGTAGGTGGGTGTCTGGGGTGAAGAACCACCCCCTGGAGAACATATTGACTGAAAGATTAGAAATATATTTGAAATGAACAAGAAAGAGAAGGGCATGAATAATTGGGGGCTTTTCAGGATGGCTGTGTGACCAGTGGTTTGGGTTGTGACTGAGAAAGGGAATGTAAGTCATGTTAGGAAAGGAAAGTACATTAAACCTGAAGCTGTTTTTTTTTTTTTTTGGCCATTATGCCACAGAGCAAGGTGAATGAGTTGGGTTAGGATGAGGAAGCATTCAGAAAATCCACTGTGGAATGGCACCTAGCATCTACATCTACAGATGTACATACAGGCATCCCTATCTACAGACATGGATATGGCACCCCAGAAGGAATGTATAAAGGAAAAGAATCAACGGTGTGTGATGGCCAGACAAAGCAAGGCAGTCAGACTTACAGGTTCCATGCTGGCTCTGTGGGAACTCCCAGAGCCCTGGCCTACCTAACTGATGGTAGTGCCTGTGTGCCTGTTTGTTTCTTGTTAACTGGACACATGCTAGGGTCATCTGGGAAGAGGGAACATCCACTGAGAAAAATGTATCCATCTTTTATTTGTTTGTTTGTTTGCTTGTTTTTTTCGAGACATGGTTTCTCTGTGTAGCCCTGGCTGTCCTGGAACTCCCTCTGTAAACCAGGCTGGCCTCGAACTCAGAGATACACCTGCCTCTGCCTCCTGAGGGCTTGGAATAAAGCCATGTGCTGCCATGGACCAGCGCAATCTCTCTCTTGAAAGGTGGCTAGGAGGAAGAAATAAAAGAAGACCGAATAATGACTTACTTAAGAGTCCATGGATCTCGATCAGTGTGCAAAGATACATTGATACCCCTCAAACTTTTTTTATGGGTGCTTCTTGTGTTCTGTAACCCTAACAGGCACAAGACATATATTAGATTTTCAAGTCCATTTAATACATAGACTAATGGAGGTACAGTTTGCTGTGTTTGTATGCTCTCTTTTTTTTCTCTGCACAGGGTGGTGGGTGGTGGTATGTTTACTGGTACATGCTTTGCCTCCTGAACTGTCAGGGCTGTAAAGAACTCTTTTTAACAGTGACTCAGAAGTGGAGAGTGTGGGGGTGAGAATCAGTAGTGTGAAAATCGGGGATGCTTTGAAAGCCAACTGGCTTCATATGAAATGCCGAAGCAGATGACGACTTGTTTTGTGTCCCCTCCCCTTGTTGTTCTCTGTTTTTAGTTTTGCTTTGTTCTTTTGAGATAGGGCTGTACTGTGCATGTAGCCAAGGCTGGCCTCAAACTCATGATTCTCCTGCTAACTTCTAGGGTTGCTTTGCCGAGCTGGTTTTCTGTTATACCAGATTAGTCCAGAAATGGGGGATGGGGGAAGGGGAGGGGGAAAGTGAATTAACTAGCCCTAAGGTTCTTTCCAGTTTCTTTATCTCAATGAAGGTGAACTGGACATAGTGGCACATGCTTGTAATTCCAGCACCCAGGAGGCTGAGGCAGGAGGATGTTGAATTAAAAAACCAACTTGGGTTACTTACCAAGGCCCTGTCTCAAAAAAATGAGGATGTTGAATTTTGGGTGTTTCTTCCTTCTTTGATTTCAAGGTATCTTCGCCTGATACACTGTGGTCCTTGGTTTCTTCACTTTACTCATAGTACCAACGATTGATGGTCTGGTGTCAATCAGAATAGTTCTATATGAGTCCAAGGGCACAGGTCCCTATCTTAGATCTTTTTATTTTGGTTTGCTTGTGTGGCAGGCTGATGAGAGGCTCCCCTAAAGATGTTCATGTCCTAATTATCAAGAACTGTGAGTATTTTATTACAAGGCACAAGGAAACATATGGAATTATCGTTGTAAATCATCTGACCTCAACACCCAGGCGGGCTCTACATCAAGACAATGATCCTTAAAGGTGCGAGAGACAAAGACCAGATTGCGTAGCCCTGTAATCTCAGCTGTTCTGAAGGACGAGGCAAGAGGATTGCCAATTTAGGGATTATCTGGGCTCGCTTGGGCTCTGGTTCAATCTCTCTCGTACCACACATGTGGAAGAAAAAGTGGAAGGAGGAGGCTGTGGGTGAGTCAGAGTTACTCAATATGAGAAGGACCAATCTGCCATTGTTACCTTTGAAACTGAAAAAGGAGCTATGAGCCTACCAGGGAAGGTGGCTTCTAGAACAGCAAAGAAATTGATTTCAAGACAATGAATTAAATTACTTATTCATTTATTGTGCTGGGGGTTGAACCCAGGACTTCATGCATGCAAGGCAAGTACTTTGGGATTATACCCCCAGCTTGGGAGTTGTAATGTTCAAACTACTACGTCGTGATAATTTGTTGCAGCAGCCACATGAATCTAATAAAATTTGCATCTCCTGGCCATGTAAGCAGAGCCAACGCTCCAGCACTGGGGGGAGGCCACCAGCAACACAGAGGTCTTGGCTGGCCTTTATGCCTGGATCCCCTAACCGCTTAGAAATGAAATCCAGGCTACTTCAGAGCGGTGGATGGAGCATCAGGAACTGCTTCCTGGAGGATCCTTTCCCACCCTACACCCTACAGCGATCTGGTCTATGGCCATTGGCTTACTTCCTGTTTTGGTCCTTTATTTATTTACCAGAAAATTCTCTCCCCTTCTGAGAATAAGTCCACACCACATGACCACATACAGAGAGGTTCAGGATACAACGTGTGCCAACGTTTCATTCTGAAAACTTTAATTTGAGGCGAGGTTGGAAAACTCCCGTACCCCCAGTTTAGTGGGTTTAGGGAACTACTACGCATGCCATGTTTTGGTGGTACACGTAGTACAAGTGGCTTTCAGAAAAACATTGTTTAAAATATCTTTTCTATCCTTTACTCTTAAATATGGGCAAGGCATTTTGGAACTTTGTGACAGGAAGCCTGCTCCTCAGTTACCTTGTCCTTTCACAGAGCTGTCCTTCAGCATCTTGTATCTGAAGTCTTGACCTTGGGGTAATGGAAGTGTAATACAGTGCCTGTCCCCATTGTCGCTGGTTAGTTACCAGTTACATTTACAAGTGAAATCCATGGTCAGTGGCAATTGTGGGATCATGTGTCCATGTATCCAGACTAAATAGTGCTGTCTTGTCCTATGACTTGGCCAGTGCTGAATGAATGATATTTGGATAATGCCCAAAGAAGTCACTTAGATGTTCTTCTAGGCTGAATGGCCCTATAGGTTTTTCCTTTTTGTTTTGTTTGTTTGTTTTTATTTTTTTTAAAGTTTATTTTATTTTTAATTATGTATATGGATATGGGCACATGAGTGCTGGTGTCCACAGGAACTGGAGTTACAAGTGGTTGTGAGTCACCTGATGTCGGTGCTGGGAGTTGAACTCTTTCAGATGGTCCTCTGAAAGACTGAGCCATCTCTCAGTCCCCATCCCGGAGAGCACAGTGAGAGACATACCCAATTAATGAGTGTGAGCCTCTTTCTCCCTTTCTCTGCTTCTATGTTATGGTCATTTCTCTCCTTCTTCCCTGGTCTTGACTTTGCTTCTCTCTCAAAGCATGAAGTTGTCTGTGATTTATTTCTGACTTTTCTCAACCACTTTGGTGGGTAGAGGCAGGCAAATCTCTTTAGGCCAGCCTGGTCTACAAAGTAAATTCCAGGACAGCAAGAGCTACACAGAAACAGAAACCCTGTGTTCAAAAACAAAAACCACCCACCTAACCAACCAACCCACTCACCCACCCACCCAACCATCCAATCCACCCAAAGACTCACAATGTCTTTATTTTTTTTCTCAGCTGAGCTGTTTTAGAAAGGCATGGTGGTACACACCTTTAATCCCAGCAGAGACAGGCAGATCTGTGTGAATTTGAGGTCAGCCTGGTCTACATCCCAAACAGCCAGGGTTGTATAATCAGACCCTATCTCAAAAACCAAAGAAATAAAAAAGATTTTGTTTTTTTTTGTTGTTGTTTTCTGCTTTAGGTTGAAGACTGGGTGACTGTTTTGTATTTCTGAATACTCTGTTACACAGGAAGTGTGCCTCTTAGATTAGACTATACCAGAATAGAAAAGTTTAAGGGTCTGGCCTTCAAGATCTCCTATGATTATAAGGCCAAGGCCCATGTGCAAGGCCCACGGGAGGCATGAAGAAGATGCCAGGACCAATGAGAAAGCTGTGTAAGTATATGTCACAGCAGAAAGAAAAAAAAGACACAACCAAAAAGAAAGGAGTGGGGTTTCAGAAAAAAATGCCATTCCCAAGTGGAAGATACGTCTTCTGTTACTGCTGTTAGAGTGGCAGGCATCACCAGGCCAGCAGCAAACATCCGGGAGCCTTTGGTACTAGGCAGGATGTTAGGATGCCAGCTCCATGGAGGACAGGAACAATGGCTGTTTAATTTGCTTTTTATAGCAAAGCCGATTTGGGAAGAATGAAGACAGGAGACTCTCAGAAGACCTTCCTTTCCCTGAGGGCTGGCCCATCTGCTCCGTGGAGAGGAGGCTGCTGACTCAGGAAGCCCAGTCAGGGAGCCTGCCGTCGCTGCTCTGAGCTTAGGCGCCTAGCCAGGATACTGGTCCACAAGACCGGCCGGCGGACAAATGGTGTGCCCAGGGTTCAGGGAAGTTGTCAGGGCTCCTTTCTAAGATGAGACAACTGACTTCTGTCCTTGGATTACTGAGACATATGTTCCGTGACCACCACAAGCACCCATTCTCCAACAAAGCCTCTTTCATGGGCTATTGTGAGAAGGATAAAAGATAAATGAAACTCACTCCCAAGAGATTAAGCGTCTAAGAAAAATTAGTCAGTTTTTCTAAGTATCGAATGGCTTTTTCAGAAGAAAACAGAAATGCAATCTCTCATAAACACCCATGCACGCTTATGAATATTCATCTTTAAACATAATGAGCTGTCATAACTCCTATTTTATTTTGGTAAACACTACACCGGAACTTCTAGAGGTCTATCAACAGCTAAAAGCTGTTGTGGTTTTTCTGAGTTCACGAATCTATTTTTAATTATCTTTTGCCATTCCCTTCCACTTTTTTTTGGGGGGGGGGGATATTTCTACATCTTTTTGGAGTGAATCTAAAAGTATTCTCTAGGTCTCCTGACCTTCTACTGAAACTAATCAATTACTTTGTTACAGTCGAAGGGGAGAGTGGATGAGCTCCAGAAAGAACCTGAGTTTCCCTTGACTGAGATGCTTGCAGATCTGGTTTTGTTTTCTTCCTGCTTAGGAGTCTCTGCCAATCCTGCTGAAAATGCTGCATCAGTGGCCTCCAGAGTAGGAGGATGTCTCAGTCTTGAGCAAACAGTGGCTTTTTCTGAATGGCTCAGGCTCAGTGGAGGGTTGGAGGGTGCCAGCAAGATCTGTGTGAGAAAGAGGCTCTCTCTGTAGGCAGCGTGGTGTCAATGCTGGTGACATTTGGATACTGGGTACTGGTGTTAATTTACCACATGGACTTTTCCTCCTCAAGCTTGATGTAAACCTAGCTGAACCGAGCTCCCTTCCCCTCATGTTTTCACTTACTTGCATATGCGCATACCCTCATGAGTCCCGGTGAGAGACAAGGGTCCTCTTAGTACTCTAGATGACATCATCTTGGGGGGGGGGGTTCTTTCATGAATTTCCATCATTCCGACTCTTTTATTTTTTTATTTTTTATTTTTTTTTATTTTTTATTTTTTTTTGGTTTTTCGAGACAGGGTTTCTCTGTGTAGCCCTGGCTGTCCTGGACTCACTTTGTAGACCAGGCTGGCCTCGAACTCGCAAAGATCCACCTGCCTCTGCCTCCCAAGTGCTGGGATTAAAGGCGTGCGCCACCACCGCCCGGCTCCATCATTCCGACTCTTGTTGATAAATAAGAGTGAAGATGTCTATCATGTGCATTTCACCATTTTTTTTAAATCATAGACAGTTATGTATGTTCTGACATGACAGTGGGAATGAAAACTACCACCATGACTGCTCAAGACCGAGAGTACACCTCAGGACCCATATAAAATAGGGCTTTCTGCTTGCCATCTGTTTTGGTTTCACCTCTGCACAGTTCCTTCTCAGATACAGAGGGATAAATGAAATGTAGGCTGGGGACAGAGGTCTTCAGGGTCACACCCAGCAGTGCCATTTCGGGCTCAGCAACAATAGGCTCCCTGGGTGAGTCTTGCCCAGGCTGCCAAACACTGATTTGAATTCAGACTCTCCATGGAATGTAGACTGAGTCATGCGAAGATACCTGTGCCTCAGTGGTCCCTGTTTACAAACCTTGTCCATCAGAATTAGAATGTGAACCAGGCGGTGGCAGCACCGCCTTGAATCCCAGTACTTGGGAGACAGAGGCAAGCGGCTCTCTGTGAGTTCAAGACCAGCCTGGTCTACAGAGCAAATTACAGGACAGCCAAGGTTACACAGAGAAACCTTGTGTGTGGGGGGGGAGGGGGGAGCGAATAAGAATGTTTGTGTGTGTTTGTGTGTGTGTGTTTGTGGTTGTGTGTGTTTGTGGTTGTGTGTGTGTGTGTTTGTGGTTGTGGTTTAAGGATTTCAGGGTTCCATTTAAAGAGGGAAAACGAATCAAGCTGATCCAGAAAAACATTGGGTAAGTGCACCAGACAGATAAATACCAATATGATGTCACTTCTTCATGTAATCCAATGAGTCAAACTCAGAATCAGAATTTAAAAATGGTTAAAAGTGCTTGGGGTTGGAAAATGGGAAGATACTGGCCAAAGGTCATACACTTGGATAACTGGTATGTAAAGAAAAAGAGCTCCGGGCTGGAGAGATAGCTCAGTGGTTAAGAGCACTGGCTGCTCTTCCAAAGGACCTGAGTTCAAATCCCAGAAATCACATGGCAGTTCACAGCTGTCTGTAATGGCTGGGCATGGTGGCACACGCCTTTTATCCCAGCACTTAGGAGGCAGAGGCAGGCGGATCTCTGTGAGTTCAAGGCCAACCTGGTCTACAGAGTGAGTTCAGAACAGCCAAGGATACAGAGAAACCCTGTCTCAAAAACCAAAAAAAGAAAGAAAGAAAGAAAGAAAGAAAGAAAAAGAGCTGCAACATGAGTGAAATTAACTTGAATATATATTATTTAATAAAATATACTAAAAATTAATAGATGTATATTCTATACAATATAATTTCTATATTTCACAGTCTTGTACTTTATGTTAAGATTTAGTTCAGCCATGTAATATTAGGAAGCTCATATGCTAGTAAACAGGAGCTCTAAATAATGGGAGAACATCTTTGCTTGTTGAGAATATTGTATAGTATCTGGAAATCAAGAAATACTTTAGCATAAATCATACTGTTGTGAAAAAGCTAAACATTTTGTTTTCCTTTCATGAAGAGAGAGGCTCAGACAAACTTCAAAAGACTAGACAGGAATCCATCTTAGACTATTTTCTGTTTCAATAACAAAACACTCAAGGTGAATATAAAGAATAGATGCTGCTTTTTTTTTTTTTTTTTTGCGGGAGGGTACTCTTTCCACATCCTAACTCAATTGTGGGCATCACACGATGACACAGAAGTGTGCCAGAGAGAGCCCACTCCTTTCTAAAATCTATGAATAATACAGTCCTTTCACGTCGGATGGTGAGCCAGTCACTTGCCAATGCCTTCTTCTCCAACTACCACCAACTCATGACTTTGGGGACTAGGTTCATAGCACAGGAGGACATACACAGCAAGATGCTGTGAGTTCCAGGAGACCACAAGGTAAGGTTAAGGACTGCCCAGTGCAGTGACATTGCAGGACTTTCAGGTACACTGCTCATAGGCTTCACCAGGGGAACCAGGAAAGGATTCGGAAAATGGAAATGTGTTTGTTTACAGTTTGGGCCAGAACTGGAAAGAAAAAAATTCTCATTTTCTCTCTACCTTGCCTACAGCAAGTGGTGCTTCAGTTTATAAGAAAGATGAAGGAAAAGCCAGGAAACATCCATGTGTAGATTTAGCTGTGGGTAAGTTGTCAGAATTGTGAGGGGAATCTTTTCCTGGGAGACAGTACTCCCTCTACCACCAGGGCTTCCAGCAATTCTCACCCCAACCTGCAATTTCCTGAGAATTTTCATCTTTTGTAAGGGCTCTGTTAACACTCTTCTGGTTGGAAATGGAGAGAGAGAGCTCCCCCGGAATCAGCTAGATAAGCTTCCGAAGGCTGTGTAAAACAATAAACCTGTTCTGTGAGTGACCCATCCCATCGTGAGAGGGACTTACTGGTGCATCCAGGAAGACCTTCAATGTCACTGAGTGTTTTGTTTTTTGAGACAGGGTTTCTCGGTGTAGCCCTTACTGTCCTAGAACTCTCTTGAAGATGAGGCTGGCCTCAAACTCAGAGACCATCCTATCTCTGCCTCCCTAGTGCTGGGATTTAAAGGTGTGCACGTCACAGCCAGCCTATTACTGAATGTATTTAACAAGGGACTCAGATGGGATTTCAAGATGGAGGCATGGTACAAAAGATGTTAAAATGAACTATTTACTCTAACAGCAAGTTTGAACAGGAAGGTAAAGGCTTGCAGAAAAGTGGACACACCTGCCATTATCGAGGTAGCCTTGTCCTAGATAAAGGACCATTTTACTAGAGAGTGCATAGTGTAGGGTGCTTTCTGAACCAACCAGAGGTAGACAAGGCTGCTTAGGAAGTCAGCCTCAGTCTTGCAAAGTGTCTGTCTGTCTGGCTACTCATCTGCTGCTGAGCTGTAAAGACCTTGTCATCCAGCTACCATGTGCCAGACATTAAATGACTTTAATGTAAAACAGAGTGTATCAGTTTGTTTTGGCAGCTGTAACAAAAAGCCTACAATCAGTGGCTCAGACAAGAGAAAATGGTTTCTTAGTGGTTCTTGATGCCAGGAGTCTAAGAAGACAATGCAGGCAGATTTGGTTCCCCCAGAGGCCTCAGGCTTTGACCTGTAGGTGTGGTCCCCACCATGTGCTCATATCACTTCTCACAAGGACATTGGTCATATTTGATAAGGGCTTTGTTAGCCCTTGAATCCACATGTCCTCCCACAGGCTCCTGTTTCAAATGTTTGTTCCCCAGTTGGTGCTATTTGGGGGGAGGTTGTGGAGCTATTAGGGGATATAGGAAGTAGGTCTCTAGGGAAAGGCCTTTGGAGGTTCCCCTCAGCCTCTGGTTCGGGTCCAGTTCTCTCCGTGTTCCTGGTCCCATGTTGGGGAACAGCCCCCACCACATGCTGAGTCTGTCCCACTGCCGAACCTTCCCCCCTTATACTGGACTGAGCCATTTGAAACGTAGTAAAAGTAAACCTTCCGCCCTTCCGTGGCATCTCTCAGGTATTATGGTGATGGCAATTTGAAGGCAATGAACACCAGTTGTAAAGTGATCCCTTGCTTTAGCTGAGTTAGTTACCTCTTTCCCTCCAATAAAAGTTCCACTCTGAAGTCCTGGGGGTTAGGAATGCAAAGCGCAGATCTGAGCTGACAAAAATCAGCCCATAAAGCAGGGATTTCCTTTCTTAACTGGCAGGAAGTGGAGGCTCCCAGATGATGAATTTGGGCCATCAGGCTCATTGAGATTCTGGTTCTGCATCTAAACTCGGTGACTTTTACCCCAGGATCTCTTAAAGGTTTTCCACTCATGACCCTTGCCTGCCTAAGATATTTTTACAGAATCAGCCCTGGGTTTACAGGTGCGTCAACTCTTACTGACAATAAACCATAAAGAAATCTATGTTAAAACACGTCTTTGGAAGCCGGGCAGTGGTGGCGCACGCCTTTAATCCCAGCACTTGGGAGGCAGAGGCAGGCGGATCTTTGCGAGTTCAAGGCCAGCCTGGTCTACAAATTGAGTCCAGGACAGCCAGGGCTACACAGAGAAACCCTGTCTCGAAAAACAAAAAACAAACAAACAAAAAAAAAAAAACACGTCTTTGGTGTACATATAGCTTTGTCACTTATTAAAGATTTATGTGTTAATGAGATGAGATGGCTCATTGCATATGAAGAATTAAGTTTTGGTTAGTATTTCATGTTGTGGGCCTTAGGCTATTTCCATTTTTTCTTTTCCTTTTTTCTTTTTTATTTTATTTTTTTGTTTTTTTGTTTTTCTTTTTGAGACAGGGTTTCTCTATGTGTAGCCCTGGCTGTCCTGGACTCCCTTTGTAGACCAGGCTGGTCTTGAACTCACAGAGATCTGCCTACCTCTGCCTCTTGAGTGCTGGGGTTAAAGGCATGCGCTGCCATACCAGCTTCTTTCTTTCTTTTTAAAGATTAATTTGTATTATTTTAAATTATTCCTACGTATGTGTCTGCATGTGGATACGTGCACATGAGCGCAGGTTCCCTTGGAGGCCAGAGGTGGTCTGGTTCCCTGGAGATGGAGTTACAGATGGCTGTGACCGAAATTCAGGTCTTCTGTAAGAACAGCAAATGCTATTAAACATTAAGCCATCTCTCTAGACCTGTATCCAACATTTTTTCTCTCTCTTTTTCCTTTCTTTTCCCATATTCTCACCAGCAATCATTTATTTATTTATTTATAATATCCATTCTGATTGTAGTGAAATGGACTGTCAAAGTCATTTTGTGTTTCCTGAAGACTAAGGATGTTGAACTGTTTAAAAAAGATTGGCCATTTGTTCAAAAGAAGTTTTTAAAATCATACAGTCTAACAGAATATAATCCAACAGTATACTGACTTGTTCCATGCCTGATAAGGAATGACTGCAGGACAATATTAAGTCTTTGTTGCCCACAATTAAGTCATTTGTTTTTATGAAGGCAGCAAAACTTTGTACAGGCAACAGAAATACTACAGTTGAAGACCACCAGCCGTGTCCACTTGAGCAAAGGTGTCTCAGACTGTGTGCTGGTGTCTCTCAGTGTGATGACACATGTGCTGCAGACATGTACCATCACATGTTGCATGTTGTGTGTTCAGAAACAAGGCTGCAGCGAAGGCATGTGGTGCAACAGATCCATTATGCCTTTGGTTTTTAATTGATTTTTGGTCATTGGGAGTTCAGGAAACTCTTACTGTTGCCATTTTTTTTCAAGACCCCAATCCTTCAGATACATGGTATCACAACCCAGCTTAGGAAGCTGTGTTCTCCACCGGATCCACTTTGTTGCTTGAAGCTCAGTGATACATCCAGCTAGTTCTGTCTGAGTTACTCAGGAAATACAGGCTTTTGTTTGTTTGCTTGCTTGTTTGTCTGATTTTTTTTTTTCACAGCCTGCAAACCTTGGAGGCTTGGGAGGTACAGATATGATTAAGGGGGCAATACAGTGGAAGTGACTTGGATATTGGAGTCTTTAAGCTCATATTGTTCAATAAGACTAAGTACCAGAACTTGGTACTGAGTGTATATCACCTCAGTCCATGTTCACAACCAGCCCATGAAGTAGATGTTATTACTCACACCTTAGCTGAGGAAGTGGCTCAGAGATGGTAAGTGACTTATCCAAGGTTTCAAAGCAAATAAGGCCTATTGTCAAGACTCAGATCAGGCCCATGGATTCTGAAATCTGTACAATGAATCATTAGCCAACTAGGCAATGGTCTAGGCTGACAAAACCTACACCAGGGAGTATAAAACCTAGAATTTAGGTTTTCAAGCAAAATATCTGGTGTTGTAAATGTTAACTGGTTCACATCTCTTAGGGGGAACTTTGGATGCCCCTCCTGTATAGCTTGAATTAGAAAAGGCTGGGGACTTTTGCTTCCCTGACAGTTTATAAATCCCTGTAGCTTTTTTAATCCACGAAAAGGACTTTGATGTCTGTGGTGTGATTATGAAGCCTTTGGCTGGGTACGAACCCGGACTTTGACTTCAAGTTGATGTACAAGGAGGCAGATTCTTCAACTGTTCTAAGAACCAGCTTCCCTGGCTGTGAGTCGGGACTGCATTTATGCACTGATTTGAGTATTCAGATGTTGCTTCTAATGCCTAGGGGAACTTTGATGACAATGAGAGGGCACAGTAACAAAGTTCCACAGACTGACTGGAATGTGTGCCTTCCTGCGGCAGGTGGCCTGCAGGCTGTTGATTTGTGGAACCACTGAATACTTGCAGACCATAGGGGGGCCTCCTGTGCTAACCTGACCCTCAATCAGTGCAACTTTTCCTTTGGACACTTACAGTAGAGAAGGTAGAACTGCTTCAACTAGATTCCTCATCGTGGAACCAACGATCTCCGTCTTAATACCTTTAAGGAATGAGTCATAAAATAATTTTTAAAAATTATGACAAGCAGTCATAAAATAATTTTTTAAATAATTAGAAGCAAGCAGTCATGATCAATATAGGAACATGGTGTGTCCCCACCAATCTCCTGCTCTAGGTGTCAGTGGCATAAATAACTCATTGCCCAGAATGGTTTCCTTTCCCAGGACTGTTTTGCCCATAATGAGGACACTGTACACGCGGGTATAAGAGGCCAGCAGCTGTCAGTCATTTCTTTACTTCCCACCCACAAAGCCCTAGGGCGGCAGATGTGTAGGTATCCCCTCTCTCTTGCTGAGTCAAATCACTCCCAGATGAGAGAGAAAGAACGGATGTGGCCCAAAGCAGAAAGAAGCTTGTGCCCTGGGTTGTTTGCCTGCTCGCTTCAGAGAAGCGCCACGTGGCTGCACTTCCTCTGTCGGTGGGGGCGGGTGGGGGTGGGGAGTCAGGGCTGTAACAGGTGCTGCTGCTGCAGGATTCTGGAAGTATATAGGGGAGACCCAAAGAGGGTCCAACATCCCCCACACTCCACCTCCTCCTCCCCACCCCACCCCCTCATCCTCCCACTTCCCCGTCCTTCTGAGTGTTCTCTGGATAAGAGGACCAGAGCAGATTCAAACTGCCTCCTTGCCCACAGACACACTCCTAAGCAGGAGGAAGTGCTGGAGGAAATAAGTTATTAAAAGAATTTGGGGGTGGGCAAATGTGCGTGGGTGGTGAAGGAGGTCTGTTCCTTTTCGGGGGGCGGGGCAGGGGGCAAACACCTTCCTCACCTTTACACTGTAAATCCTGAAGATATGGGTCAGTAGGGTGGTGTCCACTATTCACCTCAGAAAACTCTGAGCCAAAAAAAGACTATTACTCGGAAAATTTAAAGTGCTAATTGCAATTTGTCCAACAGCCCTAGGAATTCTAGCTAAGTCCCAAGGCCCCTGTTCCTGGCCCTGAGAGCACCAAGAAAATACACCCAGCAGCCTACACAGTTCTGATCACTGTCTGGGCAGGCCCCTGCTTGCTGCCATAAGAGGATGGATTAGTTCACTTTTGAATTCTCTGTTGCTTCTGCACCCTTCTCCCCTCTTCAGAATCCTCCACCCCACCACTTGTGTGTGTGTGTGTGTGTGTGTGTGTGTGTGTGTGTGTAGTGAATGGAAATAGTTAGCAATACCTTAGCTTAGTCTGCATATAGAATAGGTTCTCTATGCAGAGAAATGCAAAGAAAGTAATTAAAGGGGGCTGGAGAGATGGCTCAGAGGTTAAGAGCACTGGCTGTTCTTCCAAAGGTCCTGAGTTCAATTCCCAGCAACCACATGGTGGCTCATAACCATCTACAATGAGATCTGGTGCCCTCTTCTGGAGTGCAGGCCTACATGCAGACAGAATACTGTATACATAATAAATAAATCTTAAAAAAAAAAAAAGAAAGTAATTAAAGGACTGGCATGAAGGCTGGTTAGATGGCATGGGGAATGAAAATTCTGATGGCCTGAATTTAATTCCTTGAGCAGACATGGTGGAAATGGGGAACTTCGAACTTACACACACACACACACACACACACACACACACACACACACTATATATATGTGTGTGTGTATATATATATATATTGAGCACTCTCACCAGACAAATGTGAACTAGTCAACAATTGGCATGAAATGCCAGGACCTAAGAGGGTAGGCCCCCAGAAGGTACCTAAGTGGAAGGAAGAACTGTTACTTTTGATGGGCTAAGAAATGAGACATGCCTAAAAAATTCCTCATCAAACATGCACATCTAAAGTTGTGGATGCTGTAAGATGTCAGATTCCGGGCGTGTTTGGGTTCAAGCTGTTTGGGTGTGGTGCCATATTGGATGTTGGGCCTTTTGCAGTGTCATCTGCCTCGTGACTCCTCTGATCTCTGTCCCTATCCCTCCTAGTCCTGCACCTACCTGATCACTTCCTCTGTAGTCCTACTGTATAGCCAGCGGCCCAGAAATTGGGAGATTTTGCTCCCAAATAGCTTCCACAAGCCCACCAAGCACTTGGTGGAATAAAGGTCTTCTTGTTAACACTGTCTTTCCTTGGTCAGTGTGCTCTAGGACAATTTGCAGCCCTGTGGCAGAGGTTCCTTCCACACAGCTCATGTGCAGAAGACTGGGTAGGGGAGCGTCCCTCCCACTGTCCCACCATCTGACATCCCACACTTGCTTGTTCAGTCTCCCTACATCTGTCCACCTCCTGGCCTGCCACTTCTTGCTCCTCCAGGACCCTCAAGACTAAGTTCTCTGCACAAAGAGATTTATTTGCTCCAGAGGGACAGAGGGCAGGGAATAAAAGACCAAGACAGGAGATAGAGGATGAGGGAAAAAGGAAAAGGAACAAGGGAGAGAGAGGAGGGGTCTTTGTCCCTTGGGACAAAGGGCTGCTTCTGGATGGAGAGGAGACAGACCAATAGGAAAATGGCGGTTTATAAAGATACAAGGGAAAACCCCTCTTAGGATGAGGTGTTTAATTTTAATTGGGCTTGTTAATTAAGTGAGTCAAAGAGGGCTGTTGATAGCTGGTCTCCAATACTTAGATAGCTGGACCTTGGTAGTCAGCCTCAGGAGGAGGAAGTGGACAAATAAGGGAACAAACCTTGGAGGCCAGATAAAGGAATGCAATCTAATGATTTTTAGCAAGGCAGAGGGAAGGAGGGCAAAGGGCAAGGCTTTCTCAGAGCCTTGTTTGCTGTGCTCCAGCTGCCTAGAGTTCCTTCCCGAATCACATCTGCAAAGACCCCTTTTCAAAGAGTACACAGGTTTTTATTGAATGTATCAGGGCATTGCACTGGTGTCTTAAAATCTCCCTGAGGACTTCTTCCATGTTTTGCCCAGCTTACAGTATAAATTCAACTACAGTACTTCTTCCTCTTTAGACACACAGAAAGGCATGAACACCCGTATGTATAACTTATATGTAAAGGCCAAATAGCTGCTAACATTTTACAAGGTTTGACTGCCTCGTGTGTGTGTGTGTGTGTGTGTGTGTGCGCGTGTGTGCGTGTGCGTGTGCGTGTGTGCGTGTGTGCGTGCATGTGTGCGTGTGTGTGTGTGCGTGTGCGCGTGTGTGTGTGCGTGTGTGTGCGTGTGCGTATGTGTGTGTGTGCACGTGCATGTGTGCATGCGTGTGTGTGTGCGCGCGCATGTGTGTGTGTGTGCGCGTGTGTGCGTGCGCGTGCGTGTGCGTGTATGTGTGTGCGTGTGCGTGTGTGTGTGCGTGTGTGTGTTTGTGTGTGTATGTGCGTGTGTGTGTGTGTTAAAAATAAATTACAGACATCAAAATATTTTATCCCGAAATACTTCAGCATGTATTTCATGTGAACAAAGAGATTTTATAAATTATCCCCTTCATACCTAAAAAAGTGAATGCTATGAAATACTGTAATAGACAAACTGCTTTTAAAATAGTGTCATTCTCTCCTTAGTGTTTTTCCTTCATCTTAGAAGCCATACTTAGGTTAGAAATGCCAGGTTCCCCCTTTCCAAAGTGGGGGGGACACTGTTGCTGACGTTAAACATAGGATTAGCTGTAGGTACTTGGAAATGCCGGGTTCCCCCTTTTCAAAGTGGGGGGACACTGTTGCTGCATTAAACATAAGATTAGCTCATGATCAGAACAGAGATGTCCTAGGTTATCTTGAAGGTATGAAGGCTGCCAGCTAGATCGCCAACGTATGACCGTGTTCAGAATGAACACGCTAGTGTACAAAGAGGAGCACAGGTCCACAGAAAGAGCCAGAGGCTGGCATTTCAGTATTCAATATGATCACCCAAGATGTCCTGTTCTTCAGGGATGAACCAGATGGCGGGAGGAAGAGCTATCTCCTGTCTGACACAACAAAACCCCCTAATTTCAAAGGAGACCTGACAATGCACATAGATGACAGAGTGTTCTGCACAGAAACTCAGCATTTCTGGTCCTTGGGCAGTTGGGGGGTACAAGATGGATATTGGAACTTGCCAGAAGTGACCTTTGTGGTCTTCAGGTTCTAGAAGTGATACTTATTTTCTGGCCACATCTTCTTCTTTTTTCTTTTTTGTTTTCAGGACAGAATTTCACTCCATTGCCTTGATTGTTCTGGAACTAGCTCTGTAGACCAAGCTGGCCTCTAACTCACAGAGATCCACCTGCCTCTGCTTTGAAAGTGCTGGGATTAAAGGTGTGCACCACTGTGTCCAGTCTGGTCACATTTTCTATCTACTGAAATTTCTTAGTTGCAGATATCAGAAATGGGTGTTTGTAGGGAGGGAGGAGGCTGTGGTGGGTATTGGCCAGGCATCTGGATGTGAATATTTTAGACCACTCTCTTAGAAACATTTTGAAAGATAGATAAAATATATTTCTCCAAGAACCAGACACTCCTAGACTTAAATGAGATTCTGTCCCAATAACATCCATTTTAAGCTGAAAAAAATTTCAGTTTAAAATGCCCTTGAGACACCTCACCCACCACACATGGTAGCTGTGCCAGCCCTGTGAAATACTCAGAAAACTTTTCAAGTGCCAGTAGTTGGACAAAATCTTCTAACACGAAGCCTGTTGTATACCAATTCTTGAAAACTTGTGTAATGTACTGAATACTTTATTGGAGATAAAAACCAGAATAGTCACTATAGAGTTGAAAGACTGTAAGCCTTACTTACTTTCTCCTCCCTCCCTCCTTCCCTCCCTCCCCCTCCCTCCCTTCCTGCCTTCCTTTCCCTTCCCTTCTCTTCTTTTTCTTCCTTCCTTCCTTCCTTCCTTCCTTCCTTCCTTCCTTCCTTTCTTTCTTTCTTTTTTTCTTTCTTTTTTTTGAGACAGGGTTTTTCTGTGTAACAGGCTATCCTGGAATGAGTCACACCAATGGCCACCAGGGTGCCTACTAAATTCAGACTAACGCATTGTCCACTCAACATTATCCACGTGATTGATGTAAAGACTCCATTCATTTGGTTACTAGTCTGTTAGCTCCCAAAGCATACTCCATTGAATAAGAGCTGGAAAGTGAGGCTGGGAGATTGTTCTTGGATATTTCCCACATATACTGACATCTTGTCCAAATGTGGGTTTTATTTGTAGGGAACAATAACAAAACCCATAAAAACAAACAAAAATAGAAGATACCATTAAGTCAGTTCCCCGTGTATATCCTTGTTTATTTTTGAATCATGTCCTCCAGGTCTTGTTGGAACTATTTCTTGCCTGGAAATAGAGATAGGTGCCCCTCCCCCACCCCGTGTGTGGGACTTCTGTTAAACTTGAAATGTGACCCTGTAAACACTCATCTTTTCATAAGTGGTGCTGTCATGGAATTGATGCTTAGCACATGGACTTCAAGGCTGTCAGGCTCCTGTTGAAGGCTCTTTCTATGATCAGCAAGATAAACTGGCTTTCATAGCCCATCGCCCTTAGACATGGTACCCTTCCCAACTCCATTCATGCATGCACACTCCATTCAGTATATGCAGCTGCTTCAGTGTCCTAGGCCTTCTTAACCAGATAATATAAAATGGGTTACTTAAGCAAAGATTTAGTCATTGTTCTGGAGGCCAGAAATCTGAAACCAAGATGTGCTTTGGGCAGTGCTCTGACACCTGTAGAATCCTTCCTTAGTCTCTGGCTGCTGCTGGGATGATCGTTGACTTATAAGCTTCTGTTTCCATAATAAGCTAATAATTTGTGAGCTAATCAGCTTTATGGCTCAGTTTGCCATCTCTTGGTCTAGCCTTGAGGGTCAGGTGAGAGACAGTTAGCCCACTCACTCCCCAAGCTCTCTCCCTACCTCCCTGTACAACAAAACTTCATTTTTGAACTTAGAAGACTAAGAAACAGACTTGGTGCTAATTTACCCAGATAATGGTTATCAGTCTCCAGAAACCAAGGCCATGGAAGCTTCAGGGCCTTTCCAAGGTTAACAGCCCAATTCCACCATGCTATGTGGTCAAACATGAGAACCATTATTTGTCTTAGTTTACATTGCCAACTGGTTATATAATACACTAGGGATATCTAGTGTATTATATTTCTAATATACAACTGTGTTACTAATCCCAAATAGGACAAACATGTTATATAAGATAGGAGACACATAAATTATGTAAAGATAACAGCATATAGTGTTACGTAATTTATATAATAGAATGGAATATTGAATTTCTAATATGTGAATTTTACATAAGAATAAGTCTCAAACAGAGCTTTGTCCCTTGGTTAAACAAACAAAACTTTTCAAACACAGACAACAAAAAGAAGATCGTTAAACCCAAGGATAGTTCCTTGCCTTTGATTCAACCATAAGAAAGGAGTTGTAAAGAAAAATGGGAAAGGACACTGTCATTAGAACAAAACAGCAACCTACAGATTGGGAAAATACCTTTACCAATCCCACATCTGACAGAGGGCTACTATGCAAAATTTATAAAGAACTCAAGAAATTAAAAACCAAGAAACCAAATAATCTAATCAAAAAATGGAGTGTAAAGCTAAACCGAGAATTCACAAAGGAGGAATCTTTAATGGCCAAGAAACCCTTGAAGAAATACTCAACATCCTTAATCATCAGAGAAATGCAGCTCAAGACAACTCTGAGATTTCATGTCACCCTAGTCAGAATGTCTAAGATCAAAAACTCAAATGACAGCATGTGCTGGTGAGGTTGTGGAAAAGGGGAACCCTCCCACATTGTTGGTGGGAGTGCAAGCTTGTACAAACACTATAGAAATCAGTCTGGCAATATCTTAGAAAACTTGGAATAGCCCTACCTCAAGACCCAGCCATACCACTTCTAGGTATCCACCCAAACGATTCCTCACCAAACCATAAGGACATGTCCTCATCTATGTTCATAGCAGCTTTATTTGTAATAGTTAGAAACTGGAAACAATCCAGATGTCCCTCAACCAAAGAATGGATAAAAACAAAACAAAACAAAACAAAAAAAACCCGTGGTACATTTAGACAATGGAATACTACTCAGCTATCAGAAACAAGGAAATCATGCAATTTGCTGTCAAATGGATGGAACTAGAAAAGCTCATCCTGAGTAAGCTAACTCAAACCCAGAAAGATGCCCATGACATCTATTCATTTATAAATGGATTTTAGCCATTTAGTACAGGACAACTATGCTACAACCAACAGGCAGAAAGGAACAGGAACATGGACTTTGTTACTCGTTAGTGGGACACTTTGCCCTAGTGGAACTGTCATGTAGGCCCCCAGTGCAAGAGGAAGCTCTTGGCCCTCATATGACTGCTGAACTGGGACAGGGGACTGATATATAGGGGGCACCCCACACCAAAGGAGTAGGATAGGTGGGAGAAGGAATAGAGGGTGGGAGGGGGTAGAGGGTGGGAGGGTAGGACCAAGAAGGGAGGAGGGAGGGGGCTATGATGGAGATATAACTTGAAGTCGTAAACAAACATAATAAAAAAGGAAAAAGCAAAGAAAAATGGGAAGATTGTTGTTTCATAGATGAACTTAGATAACACTTAAAAGAACTTATCATGGCAATGTCTTAAATCTCTGAAATACTGTTATTAAATTTGAACAAATACATTAAATTTAAATCAATAGGCTACCTGAGGATATGACAGGTAATGAATCTGGTACCTTCTTTGGGATGAAACAGAAACATGGAGTTCATTCTGTGGATACAGAAGAGGCTGTGATGGGACTAGTGGGCAAGGACACAATGATGGACAATGGTGTTTCCTATGAGATTGGCTATGGGAACTAGACTGAGTGAAGGGGTGAGTTATTTCATTAGCTAAGGTTCAAGAGTCAAGAGGATTTGCCCTAGGGGTACATTGTTGGGATTGCTGAAAGACAGGGGAAGTTTAGCAATCACTAATGGGTATCCTAGGATTGATCTCCAACTTAGGTGTCAAACAAAACAAAACAAAACAAACAAGCAAAAAACTGGCAGAAGATGTTGTCTCACACAGATACTTGCTCTGACTTAGCAGGTTTGAAGCACGACCTACAGTTCTTATTCCTACCAAGGTGTCACAAATGGTTCCGAACTGTGGTTTTTCTGGAGCAGTGTGTGAGATTCCTGTTTAGAACCTGAGCGACTGGTAGAGTTTTCTAGGAAATCAGGAGAGATGAAAACCTGGAGCAGGATATACTGTGGATGTCACTGCTGCTACTTAGGGACATCTGACAGCTGATGGTTAGTGGCAGCCAGCAAAGTCATGGCTGCTAAGGGCTTCCAGGTACTTTCCAAGTTGGGCAGTACTTCTCAAAAAGAAATCTGGGGCTCAGAAAACAAACACCCAAGGCATGGAGCTTGGGCATTGCTAACCTTAAGAAGCCAGCCTGATGTCTCTTAGTGCACATTCTCTCTGAAAGCGTAGGGAGGGACTTTCTGTGAAATTCCCCTTACCTACCTAAAGATCAGGCCAGACCCTGAAAGAGGAACACAGTTGCCTTCAGCTCTCTTACTGAATCTTCATTACAAGGAAGACTAAATTCACATCACAGAAGACATCACTGAAACCCAGAAGAACATTGCTCCAGACCATGCCTGGTCCGCTGGCTTAGTCACCAATCCTACAAATCACTTCCTCCCTCTTCAAAATGCCCTTCCATTTCCTCATCCTGTGTGAAGAAGGGTATATACTTTTCTTTGTGTCTTGGTGGGTCACAGCACCCTTGCTTTTCATCAGTGTGGTGCCCCATGCTCATGCAGGCAATAAAATGTGTGAGTCTTTTCTCCGGGTAATCCCTCTACTGTCTATTCATTTCAGCACGCTCAATCATTACAACTTTAGAGGGCAGAAAGGGGGTTTCTTTTGCTCCCACGGAGAAGTGCAAGGCATTTAAAAATAGCTCTCTAAAAAAGAAAAAGAATCTGGGTTACTTTGGCTATACATTACTAGTCACATGATGAGTTATTTTTGTCATCCCCTGGTTTGCCATTTCCCAGCCAGTTAGTGCTTTCTGATTAAAAAATGCCAAGAGTTGTAATTCCCCCTTCCTACATGTGGGTAAAATATCAGATTTGTGTGGGAGGGCTCATTCTTGATAATGGGGCCATCTGTCATAATCCCCCTGTACTGTATGTATGATGTGGACCCACAGGACATCATGGCACCTCTCCTAAGAGTATCAATGTTATTTGAAATATTTTGAGAAACAGATTTGTACTGAAATAAACATTCATAGGTTATGTCATATAAAGGAACATTACATGGTATCAAGTGCAAAATCATAAGATATTTGGGAGAGTTCAGGACTGTTTTGGTGGGTACCTTTAGATTTGTAAGGTGAGTGGGTGCACTTTACTCCTGCTCTGGGTGGTCCTTGGTTGAGAACACTTGTGCTGTGTAAGGCCATCGACGTGGCAATCATGAGCATCTGTTGGGGTCCTTCATTCTTCAGTTCCTCTGACTGTGATCCAGTGAAAGAATTGCCACATTTCTGTGCCCTACCTTAAAACTGTTTCGAGTATGCAACTGCCTCCATATCTGCTAATTCCATTAGGGTGGCCTCTCTTGCCCAAACAAGTGGCTCCTACTGGCAGCCAGCCTCCTATCTTTATTCCACTCTTTGCATAGTTTTGGCTTTCTAGAATTTCCTTAATATCTGAACACCAAGGAGCTGCGCAAAATTTGAGCTAATTGTTAGAGTCACTGTTTGGAAAACAAGCTAATCTTGGGAGGAGGCCACAATCTTGCATGGTGGGAGGCCTCTAAATATGTTATCGTAATGTGTTAGAGTGTAGCAAAGTGACAACAGGGACACATCACCATGATGACTGGTTGTAGACCTTCCCTGCCATGTCTGCTCTGGTTCTAATGAACGCTGTAGATGACAGTCATCAGACCCAGACTTCCCTTGAGTCCAGTCTTCATCTTTGTCCAGCTTCATAATTACTGAAGAAGTAATTGTGTCACATGCTTGGAATGATCAAAGTCAATGGCCAGAAGTTGTGTGATGATCCTCTGTAAATGTAACCTATGTGGAGTAGGGCCATTTCAACAGACAGTCTTCTGTGACTTTAACTGACCCTTGGAAGCTGGTGGAGCATTGCATCATAAAGTGTATATAAGTTTTTTTTTTTTTTTTGGCATCTTTGGCCTCATCTTGAAACCATAAGTGTCGGGACTACTTTTTGCCGTTGTTGTTACTGTTGGTGATAATGCTGATGTTAGGCTCCAAAGGAATAAGGAAGGTGTCCCTCACAGAGTCCAGTAGAGAGGCATGAATCCCTGACCCTACTCCCTATCATCTTATTTCTCATTAACTGGGCAAAGGTAACCAGAGTTTCCAGAGTCAAAGCCTGGACTATGGCAGTGCCAATCAATAAGCTAGCTTTGGCCACTTTGTCTCAATATTAAACTGGCAAGTAATAGTAAAAAGCAGAGAAAGGAGCTTTGTTCAGCATAGCCACATGGGAAAGAGGAACAAAGGGATCCAGTGACCAGCAGGTCTGTCTCTGTGTGACTAACGTGGGGGTTGAAGTTTAAGTGGAGGATGGTAGATGTGACTAATCAGTAATCCTGGCAAGGTGTGACCCTGCCCACCGCTGTCCTGCCATTGTGTCAATTCCTGTCTGTCCTGTCTGTAAGGAGGTTTGCTTGGTCAGAACTATGTAAAATCTCCTCCTGGGAGACAAGTTCCTCCTAAGGTTGGCACCAGGCTTTAGCCTTTCCCTTCCCCAGCATGGATTTCTGGGGAAATTTTAATCCTTCGGGACACGCTGTTTCAACAGCCTGATATTCAAGTAACTCCCTTTAGAATGGCTTCACTCCTGCTAGGACGGTTACAGCATCACTGTGAAGCAGAGTTCGAGGGGCATAGGCAGACAAGGAAATTGAAAGCTGGGGATCAGGGGTGGAGGAGTTACAAGTGGAGGGGGCAGTAGGGATGAGGAACACTCATGGGAGTAGTTGTCTAAACAGGACCAACAGGAAAGAGGGGCTGCCCAGAAGCCCTGAAAATACTCAAGCCAGCATCAGTTTAGATGACTTCCTTCCAGCTTGAAGCCCCTCCCACACCACAGGACAAGCTGCTACTTTTCCCTTCTCCCCTGAGTGGTGTTCTGCCTTTTCTGGTCGTTCAGTCCTTTGTCTGTGCCAGGGAATGAATTGGGCAACCCCCCTACAAACTGCCCACACCCCCAGTTGCAACTGCCCCATCTCTCCTTTCTCTCCCACAGCTTTGTCAGCCTGGCACATTCCTATTTATAGCTCCAGTCTGTCCCAATTCCACCTCCTTTCTGAAGTTTTTCTTGACTTTCCAGGTGGCCTGAGGTGATGCTTTTGGTCTCCAGAAACCCATCTTTGTTGTGGCAATTGTTTTAAGGGTTTATACTGTTTTCATTCTTTCTGTGTCTCTTTCTCCTTCCCTTTCCCTATCTGTCTGGCTCTCTCTCTCTCTCTCTCTCTCTCTCTCTCTCTGAACTCACACACTTGTGCACACACCCTATAGTATAAGTTTCTTGAAGTCAAAAGTCATGCTTTTCATGGTCACAATTTACAGTGTGTGTGTGTGTGTATGTGTGTGTGTGTGTGTGTGTGTGTGTGTGTGTGTGTGCTCTCAACAGAGGTTTATTGGCTATCCAACACATGAGATAATCCTTAAACAATATGAGTCAGTGGTATGGCAGTTTGAATGGGAAATGTGTCCCATTGGTGAAGGTATTTGGTGGCACCACTTCTGCTTGGGAGAGTTAGGAGGTGTAACACTACTGGAGGAAGCGTCTCACTGGGGCTGGCTTTGAGAGCACACAAGCTCACCCCACTTCCGGTTTGCTCTCTCTTCTTATGCATGTGGTTGAAGATGTGAGCTCTCAGATTCCTGCTGTAGCCTGAGAACTTGTCAAACACAATGTACCAACAGATGGTGAAACCTCTCTGCTATGCCTCTCTGCTATGATAGTCTCTATGGAATCACACACTCAAATAAATCCTTTCTTCTGTAAATTGCTTTGATAATGGTAATCAAAACAACAGAAAAGTAATGAATACAAATGTAGTTAAAGAGAGTCATGTAGACAGTTAAAACAGGACAGGTGTGTTGTGAACATGCTATTCACAAAACATTGATGGACATGTTTGTGTCTTTCCACAATGCCAGAATTTATTGAATAAAAAGACAGTTTTGTCTCTCTTCTGTGTTACAGAAACGGCTGCAACAGGGTCGAACAGCCGGATTCAGAGGTGACAAGGTGGCAGTGTGAGCACAGAGACAAAGAGCTGCAGCAGATGCAAAGAGGGTCAGTGCAGACGTTTAGAGAAGATACTAATGAGTCCAGGTGGACAGGTGCAGTGACGAACCACAGAGTGGAACTGTATAGGGATAAGGTTACTGTGTAATTCAAATACTCATTTCTATGCCCTCCCCCAATCTGGTTGCAGTCCTTGTTCTGAGAATCTCCTGTCTCAATTTGTGTAAACACTGTTCCCCAATTGTCCCCTGATATGCCAATAAAGCAGCTTGCAGCCAATCCCCGAGGAAGGGAGAGAACAGGGCTGGACTTCCTGGCCTCCAGGGGAGGAGGAGTTAGAGGAGAAAGTAGGAGGATTCAGCCGGAAATAGAGAAGAAGAGATATCAGGACAGAATCAGCTGAAGCAGGAAAGCCACAAAGTGCAAGTATCTCTGGGATTTACCCTGGGCAGGGAAGCCAGATTAGTTTAGGGGGTTAAGAATAGGGTAATAATTGTTCAGTTCTTGTGTTGTGCAGTTTGTTTAACAAATGACATAATAAAGTCTCAATTATTTGGGTGATAGCCGGTTAAGAGAGGAAGTGTGAAACAAATACAGTTGCATAAAGTTTACACTAATAACAGAACTGAGAGGTATAGGACTGTGGTGGAGATGCAGATCTATATTCAAACTTAGACAATTGGGGGAAAAGCAATCTGAGTAGGACACATGCAGCACTCCACTCCCTTTGACAGTAGGTAGTTCTCTACCTGTTAAAGCCTTGAGGCACATACCGGATATGAAATAACAGGGGAAGGTTTCACCCTCTGTTGGTACATTGTGTTTGACAAGTTCTCAGGCCTCGTTTATCTGATGTGGTTTTTAATCTACCCATATGTCCATGAGCTCCCAAGCTACTCAGATAGATTCATAAGTAGAACTTTTTTACTTGCACCAACAAGGCATTTATCCATGGGCCTCGTGGTCAATGCTGGACGGGTGGCGGGGTGTCTATGTTCACAATGATAGAAACTCATTCTATCTCTGCATTCATACTCAAAATGGAGCCATTTTGTAAAATGGAGGTACACCGGGGAAGGTACAGCCTGAAGCTACTATTTCACACAATATAGAGGAATGTAGAGCTGAGCATAGCCTGGTCTTCACAAAGTATAAGCTGGGAGGAGGGTTGGAGGCCTGCTGAAGAAGTAAGGTGTGGAGGATGGTAGGAGGAGTGTGGATCAGATGATGTCTGCAGTGGGTAAGCTTGCATACTGTTGAGCATCCTGAGTCATATTGCCTTAGGTACAAAGATGGTGATGGGAGCTCAGAAATAGAGCTTGAGATGGACTTGGTCTTCATGGCCAGGTTTCATGCTCAATGCTGTCTTCACACATTGTATCCATGAGTTTTTATATGATGACATACATATGCCGATGTATGTCAGCTTCTCCAGAGGAACAGAACTGATAGAATGCTATTATTCTGTGAGGGATTTCATTAGATTGGCATCTGTGATCAGAAGGTGGCTAGTCCCACTGTGCTCATCTGTAGGGTGGGGAGCCAAGGGAAACAGGAGCTACTTAGTCTGAGAAATTGGAAGCCTCAGGACAAAATTCAGGGCCATTCTGAGGCTGGAGGGCTAGAAGCTCCCTGGCATGTCAGTGGCGGAAGTCCTCATGTAAAGTTTGATGTCTGCAGGCTGTTGGGTTTCAAACTCAGGACAAGTGTCTGAGTTGCCTATTAAACATATCAAAATAGACTTGGCCTCCAGGTTCTGGAAGCATTCCTCAATCCCTACCTGTTAGAAGGCATGGCTGGCATACCATGACCTCTGCCCTGAATTTTGCAGCTGTACTTTCTCTCCCGAGAAGCTCTTCCCTATATAAACTAGACTTTTTGGTCTTTCTCCTCCCTCTCTCTTTCTCTCTCTGCATTTTCTTTCTCTCTTCGACTCCCCTATCCCTCTACTCCCATCTCCTGGTCTTCCATGGTGACTTCCCTTGCTCTGTTCCTTGGGACCAATGAACCCACCTGGGAGCTGCCCCCAGTAAACCTGCCTTTATACTTTAATTAGGCTTTTTAATGAGTTGGCTTATTTTGTCAACAGAGAATACCTATCACAGACAAACAGTGAAACACACCCATTCTCAAGAACTGAGTCTGCATGTGTGGGCCACTCCCCTCTTCTACTTCTGATCTTTTTGTTCCATTTAGACCCCCATGTTATTGGACAGTGATAATACATTCAAGGTAGGTTTTCTCTTCTAAATTCACCAACCCTAGTGTCAATCATATCTAGAAATACTCTCATAAACATATCCAGAAGTATGCTTTACCAGTTTTCTAGGGATTGCTCAGTCTGGTCAAGCAGACAACAAATATCAACCATCAGAGTGGACCAGACTGCAAAGATTTACAAAGATTCTGTCTGTGTCTGTCTATCTATCTATCTATGTGTCTGTCTATCTATCTATCTATGTACGTGTCTGTCTATCTATCTATCTGTCTATCTATCTATCTATCTATCTATCTATCTATCTATCTATCTATCCATCTATCTACCTACCTACCCACCTGTCCTTCTATCTAACTATCTATCTGTCTATCTATCTATGTGTCTATCTATCTATCTATCTATCTATCTATCTATCTATCTATCTATCTATCTATCTATGTGTCTGTCTATCTATCTATCTATCTATCTATCTATCTATCTATCTATCTATCTATGTATCTATCTATCTATCTATCTATCTATCTATTTGTCTGTCTATCTATCTATCTATCTATCTATCTATCTATCTATCTATCTATGTGTCTGTCTATCTATCTATCTATCTATCTATCTATCTATCTATCTATCTATGTGTCTGTCTATCTATCTATCTATTTATCTATCTATCTATCTATCTATCTATCTATCTATGTGTCTATCTATCTATCTATCTATCTATCTATCTATCTATCTATCTATGTGTCTATCTATCTATCTATCTATCTATCTATCTATCTATCTATCTATCTATGTGTCTGTCTATCTATCTATCTAT